>LJIJ01000287.1:0-152104 GCA_001718145.1 Orchesella cincta | reverse complement strand
ATGTATAGCAATGTCAAGTATATATATTTACCCGTTGATTATGATTCGACTCTCTTCTTAAATGGCTAGAAAACGTAACACTCCCAGAGTCGTAGGACATGCTAAAAAATATAGAAAACACTGCAATTAAATTCAAAAGTTCAAACTTTAAAAAATACGCCTGCAAACATATATATTTTAAAGTTCAATAAATTTATATTGCAAGTACTGTTGTGTGAAGCTGTACTTTCTAGAAAACCAAAAATGGTTCCTCAAAGCCCTGGAAATTTGCAAGTCATCCTCTTCAGGGTCTTTCGATTTCCAATCTACTGACTGAATGCAATGTTTTCAACGTAAGTAACGTGGACGTGACTCTGAGTCATTGTAAAAGAGGTACATACGTTTACGTAACAAATACGGTATATATAGGCACACATCACATACTAAACATGTTATCTATCTACTTAAGTATGTACATGTGCGAAGAAGTAAGCTGTACCACACAACACACAGATTCTCTTGTTGAACAGCTGCGAATACAAAACGATTTGTTTTGTCATATAAAGACTAAAGATGCTTCCTATTAGCTTTAACCCTTCAAACTAATCTGTACAACTTAATAAAGGACTTAAGAAACGGATGAAACTGGTTACAACGTAACAAATGATCCATATCGTAAACATAGTCGTGAAATACGAATTCAGTACCAGTAACTAATATGGAAAGCTAAATCCCAACGCACAAAAATTTTATGTTTCCCATAATTGAATGAATAATTGCATACTTACAATTAACGCAGGCTTTTAACCCCACGCTACAGTGGTACTGTAGTGCAACACCAATTTGCCGTCGGATCCAAAACACTCATACAAGTCCCGAAGACACTGATCCGGAGCTGGAGCAAACAACTGGTTCACGAAGAAAAACTAAATTCAAATAAATGAATGATTCAAAATTTCAAAATCAGTATCATAAATACATGACATCCAACTCCAACAACACTTCATCAAATCTATGCCACACCACTCACTACTAAAATGATTCTTACCAAATTCTGATTTTTCTCTAATTTCAAATACTTCTTCACAAACTCTGTGATTTGGGACACCTGTCTTTCGGATGGAACTGACCAAAGTTTATTCTTTAAAATCGGAGCGTCTCCCACCGGTTTCAGCAATATATTAACTGAAATGCACACAAATTCATAAAGCACTTTATCAAAACCACCACAAAAATCATTGACTCACAACAACAATAAAAAAACACTTACTTTTATCCCTATCCTTTCCTCCGGCACCTGCACCTCGACCACTTTCCGAACCAGTTCCACTATCCGTTCGTTCCCTAGATAATTGACTGATTGGCTCACTAGTTATAGTAACGTTGTTTCCTTCCGTGTCACCACTACTCTTTTCTGCTGAATTTGTTACCTCACTCGTTAAACTATCAGCAGTGCTATCTGCTGCTTCATTTTCCATCGCTTGAAAACAGCCGAGTAGCTGGATTAACTGCTCACACCGTTTTCAGTTAACTACGTTCCAATTTCACTAGACACTCTCCTTATGTTTTGCAAACACATTAAATCTGTGACGAAAGGAAGAACGTAGTGATCACATGCTAAACATAGATTGAGCAAAATTCACACACAAACCTTTACCGTCACTTCTGGAATGAGTTTTTCTGTAGTCAAAGCCGTAAGCTTGTAGTAAGGTATGCTTTTATGCTTTCCCTGTGCACATTCACGCTACTGTATAGGCGTTGATACATAAAATGCACTCTGTACTAAAAATGGCATGAATTTAGACATTTCTGAACGGCAATTTTTTGCAAGGCATGGTTTAATGAAAATCGGTCATTATTTGTTCAATTCATTAGGTTATTATCATGTATTAGTTATGCTTTCTCACCGAACCTTCGGTAAAACAGAAAATAGAGGTTTCAGTTTGGTAAAGTCGTTATGAGGCATATAACTACGTAAAAATTGTAGGATAGATTTGAGTTAAAATGTGGAATTCAGCAATTTTGACTGTCACCAATTAATTCTGTAGCTTCTACAGTTTAGTTTTGATTATCGGAAGTTCACAGCATAGCATGGCGTGTCAAGAGTTAGATAGAGGTTTAGGAATGACAAATTCTTTCACTTGTGAAACACGCATTGTAGACATATTTAGAAAAAAATTGACAAATTATGCTATAGCAAGCATGAAGACGTCACGGAATAATTTTTTTGCCATTAAGTATAGATGTATTTTTAGAATTGCACCTAGACAAGACAGTTTCAAGAAAGACATTTTTCAGCTCATTTATCACACATCCGTCATATTCATCAATGTCATGTACTGCTTGTAGTTACATCGTGTGGATGTCAGTACTACAATTTACAATACAAGTCTTATTCGGAGTTCGAAAGACGAAAACAGACAAGAGCCAACTAATTCCAAATGTGAAATGTTTTTACTTACATACTACTTGAGTAATCTTGTATTTAGTAGGTGTAATGTGTATTGATGAATGTGTGAATTGCGTAATAGAAGCGCTATCGATAGGAAGGAAGAGGTTTCTTGACAAGAGTTGCGTGTAACAAAGCGTAAACCGCAGAAATGTCATAATTTGATTATACAAAAGTGTATCCGTGTTCTCATCCTCATCATTCAATTTGCAACTCATGACATGGACAAAAGTATAGTTATGTATTCGCACCACTTTTTATTGTTTTTGCCAATATTACGTTCTTTACATACTATTATTATTCTCGTATGTTTACCTACTTGATTGGGATTGGGAGTGATTACACGCAATAATATTTTATATGCATGACGTTTAATGTTTAATCTGGGGGAAATGACAAGATTATCATACTTTATTCATGTAGTTGACTACTCTCATATAATATGCATGTCCGTTTCGACAAAAGTAAATATTGATACAAGAAGACCAACACAAAAGTGGGCAGCATATTATAATACGGGTTGTTGCTAAATGAGTTGTTGACTTTGTTCCAAAGTTTGGCTTGGCAGATCCCAGCTCAAATACTACATGCATGCATGCCTAAACAGAGCACTGTGATGTGATGCACTTCAATAAAGTGTGTCCACACATATCAAGTAATATTGCATGTAGTGCAATGCAGTGCGTAATAAAAATTAGGATTGTCGATGGAATCCTCGGAATAATAATTTTAGAATGAATGTGCATGCGTCCACTATGGGAGGCAGTATGCTGCGAGTGTACATATATATTAACAAAAAAAATTGATATTTATAATCTTATAGCTCTATCCATATGTTGGTAAGATAACCCTTATCCCTTACTTTTTGCAGCTCATCAGTTCTTCGAGAAGAGTTTGACGATGAGATACCCAACTGCTGAATCTCACAGTAAATATATATGATTCAACTTCCACAATAAATGTGAGAGTACGCCACAGTACTTTGTGGCATATTCTCCTGGTTAAAAGTAGGCTTCGGAATACACATAATGTTATGATGTATGCATATGCATAATATCTTGCAGAGTATATATATTCTTAACTCCCTGTTGCTTTTTACAGCTCAGCTTTGTTCAGTCTTATTATGCACATAATAATAAAATGGCATGTAGAACGGCAGGGCAGGAGTAATATGAGTTTGTGTCTTGCGTGCATATATATACTCAAATGCCCATTTCTTCTTTTCATACTACGATTATCCTGAAATGAGTCTTTATAGATGTTTGACTGTAATATACCCCAGTACCATTGATGTTGGTCCATACTTCAACATTATCCTCTTGTCATTCATTGCTTGATATATTGAAAGACCAGCTTAGCTTATGTATGTGTATTCCTATTCCACATTTTGAGTTTTTTTATCTTCACTTGACTTCTACGATGACTATTGTGTGTGCATTACTTATATGAACATTGTTGGATTTGATGAGTGTGAGTGTAGTAATAGTAAGCAAGCAAGCAGTGGTGGTGGTTGGTTATTCGTGCCTTATAGTAACTTTGGTCCTCTTTTCTGATAGTGGATGTGGCAGAGCTGTAACGATTTTTGCCTTACCAATACCATTATTTCTACTATTTGTTGTTAATGCACACGAAAAGACAAGAGGAGAAAAGAAAATATTCACTTATTTCTTTGGTTTAGTCAGTGGAGAGTCCACAATCCACGCCTAGTTTCCATTAGAACATTACTATACGACACAATCAAAAGGTTATCATTGACTTTTCCCTGCAAAACCATACTTTCTTTTCATTTGTGAGTTTGCTAATCCCTGGTTGAAATACATTGGCATAAAGCAGTCCAAGAAAAGCCGGACAACAGAGGTAATAATTGCTAAACTTATGTTTTATAGCTGTATGTACCTTTCTTTTCTGACATTTCCAAATCCGCTAGTTCATTTTTAGAAAATTGAAGCTGATGTCAGCCAAAATTTGATGTGCAAAGAATTTTCAGCTATTTTTATTCGGGCATAATATACTATATGTGTTCAATTTGTGTACTTTTACTTTTTACAGATCTGATCTCACAAAGATACACAAAAGCCTTACACACACACACACACACACATACGTGACCAGTATACTTACTCTGTTTTTTGTCATTTGCTTATTTGTACCACATAAGCTTTCGTGTGTGTACTGACGGATACACCCGGTGTATTTCACATCATCATGTCTGAAGCGGAAAACCCAGCGGTGACGGAAGTAGCCGGTGATGTTGACCAATTAAGTCTTGATGCAAACTACAAGCCCCCACCACAAAAGACTATTAATGAAATTTTGGAGGCTGATAAGGAAGATGAGTCTTTGAGAAGATACAAGGAGGCCTTGCTTGGTGGAGCGGCTTCCGGTGCAAATCTTATTGTTGGTAAGCAAGTTTGATGCACCATGTCATGCATTTTTCGTTTTTGAATTTTTGAGTCACCCCAAAATATAACAGTATGATTTTTATGCAGAGCCCAATGACCCGAGAAAAGTAATTGTCAAGAAATTGGCTTTAGTTGTGGAAGGCATGGCAGACAAAGAGCTTGACCTCACGGGGGATTTGACAAAGTTGAAAGAGCAAAAGTTTAAAATCAAAGAAGGGGTTCAATATAAGATTAGAATCGACTTTATAGTTCAAAGGGAGATTGTTCATGGCCTAAAGTATGTACAGAAAACTTATCGTAAGGGAATTCCTGGTAAGTCAAAACCTGCTTTGAACATAACCTACTTTTGTTAGCTTTCACAATTTTGTACACTCCAATTATTGTAACACTGAACCTTTGTGACTTTTCTTAAAATTTTGTAGTTGACACAATGACACATATGGTTGGATCTTATGGACCCAAAGTGGAAATCCAAAGTTATACCACACCTCAGGTACTGAAGCATATATTTATAAATTATTGTATCTAGAATATTATAATCGACATCATGGAAGAATTTCTTTTACTTTACCTATTTAGGAGGAAGCGCCCAGTGGTTTGTTATACCGTGGAGATTATAGCATCTCCTCAAACTTTACCGATGATGATAAAAATGTTCATTTGAAATGGGAGTGGAAGAATGAGATTTGTAAGGACTGGTAAAGCCCATGCTTTCATTGCAAACGTCATTGTGCGGGTTTTTGGTACAAGCAAATCAGTAACAGGAAAATAATATACAGATACAGAAACAGCATGAGATTTAATTTGCAAGCAAAAATTAAGATAAAATATATATAGCTCACAGTCACATTGCTTATATATTATTGTAATTTCTTTGTAATATTTACTGTTGTCTCAACAGTTCACATAATATGTATTATGGAAGTCATTCATTTACTGATTTTTATTATACTTCAAATAATAGCAAGATAAAGTCATTTTTAAACTACGTTCCGCATCACCTTTTTATTTTAGCCTAAGCTACTCAATATTTTGATTTTCTGTGCTTTAACTTTTTCTGTAAATTAACCAGTTCATTAATTTTCATTTCGCCTTTTTGCACTAAATGCCCAACTACATTGTTTAGTATTGGAAAAAACGTCAGAGTATTAATACTCGGACTAGTTCTCAAGATGCCAATTTAAAGCTTTACACATGCAATCGAATCATCCTGAGTAGTACTTTCATTCAACGCATAATTTTGACAGATTAATGCACACAATGACAGCTCCTCTGGACTAAATATCAGTCAAAAGGAGCAAGCACAAAGTATAAACTCACCGACAATTAATTACTACATTACATTTCACAAAGTTAACCTTAAATTTCCAATAACAAAGTACAGCAGTTAGTTATTTTTGTGCTCCGTATTTACAATATGCAAATCAAAGAACAATGAAATAAACGTCAAATGTAAATTATGAAATTGAAATAAGGTTATACGAGATAATCAAATTGCCTGACCTTCCAACTCTAATATATGGTATTGTGAACCTCAATCAAGGATTGCAAATCAAATGACGTGCCTTCTATAAAATAAAATAGCTGATAATGTTGAATCTATAAGAAACTTAACAAAGTGTCTTCAGTATGAAAACTGTGTAGTGCTAACTGCTAACCAAAGTGCTTTTCTGAAGTCTTGAATACGCTTTCACAAAATAGTATTATAACTACTCATCCATATCATGGTATATAAAAATCAGGTTTTGCTTGTAGTTTCGTAGTTTATCACATTGTCTGCTTTCTTTCATGTGCAGTTGTCTTCAACAATAATTTGCACAAAACTTTGTATTATTAACGCCTTTTGTGTGGCGCTAATTAACATTTATATAGCGCGTAACAATGAAAGTACATTCATTCAATTGAATCGAATAATTATTTACAATTTTAGAATAGAAATAAATGAAAATTTATTTATTTTTAAAAATCAGGTTTAATAATATTGATTTTCAACTCACATGTAGTAGATACTAAAATATTTAAGGTACATAATGCAAATGAGTACTTTTTTGTAAGTCATTATCTTTGTTTATGAGAAATCCAAAGAAATTGAATATATGTATACATGCTGTATTCAGTATAAACCTTGTAAAATTGTTTGAAAAGATAACACGAGATGATGTGTATGAATTAAAACAGAAATTTAATAGGTGTCTTTAACAGTTCTATATTTACAACTCATTTTAGCATTAATTGTTGTCCTTTGCGTAAGTATATATATATACTTTCATATTTCATAATGAATGTCAAAGTCATGAAAACTTGCTCACGAAACTACCGTTTTATCACCGAATCATTGAATACATAATAGATACCATGAACCAAAGTGATTTCACTGGTAGTGTTAATTTATATGACAATAATTGTTAAATATAAAATATTGGAAGGTGAAGGAACCTTATTATTAAATTTAAATTTGATTTACATTTAATTATTTTGCCAAATTTCTTTTTTGAAATATTTTCTGTCCCAAATCTTGGGACCCAGATTTCGTCAACAGGTCAACACACGGTAAATCATCACCTCCTAATTGCCATATAAATTAAAATTACCAGTAAAATCACTTTGGATTCCACAAACTGACATTGGTACAATTTCATTAATAACAATTTGGTTATTTTTAATCGGTCAGCTGAAGACCTAGTCCGTCATTGCCCGGCCAGTAATTAGGGATTTTTAAATTTCAATTCAATTTCAAACCCTGCAGTTCAGTTAAAACTTCAATGGTTTGGTCTGGTTCTCATAAATAATTTGTGAAATGAAACAAAAATAATAATCTTCCAAAATGCACTTGTAGTTTTTGGAATTGGGTTTGATTTTAGGCTGCAAGCTTATGAATTTAAGTAGTTGTGTCTGATTTTGTACAAGATGATTATTAAGTATGATACTTTTTTATGAAAACACCTTTACAAATTATTTTGTTTACTACAATGCTACTTAGAATTAGTTGCAGGGCCCACAGTAATGTTGTAATTTCCTGTTACATAAATAAACGTGCGTAGTAATTGACAATACACGACAATTTCAAAATCATGCTAACTTTGCAAAATGTATTTGTAACTTTTTGGTTATGTTTTGTTTGCCGTCTGAATAAACTATAGGTGTGGGTGCGAATTAAAGATCTAGGAAGAGTTTCTAGGAATATTCTTCAACCAATTATTCATGTATGATTGGTTACGTGATTACTTTGATGAGCCTGAAGCCAAATAAGATCGGTGAAAACTTACAAAAACGTGAATTAAATCATAATCGCTGGTCCCAGTTAGTTAGAAACTTAAAATTCAAGATTGTTTGACTCAAGTCCGCTTTCCGCTCCTCTGTCACTCGCAATCCCATCTTGATCTTGCCTCAAACTCTTCAGGGCTGCTGACTTTGATCAACGCATTAAACGACTCATTAGGGTTGTCACACGCTATAAAATTGTTAATTGCGTCAATTATTGATGGCTATCATCATCACTTCATTACCAGCATTGAGTAGTAATAATTAGGTAAAAATGAAAAGATGCGCACGCACATCAAAATTTTATTGATAGGCATATCATACTTCTTAACACTTCCTGGCCAGAGGTCGCGTTGAAGGTCTATAAAACAGAAAATTGCTTATTTTACGCAAATCTCGCTAATTACGAATTCTGTTGAAAGGACTATAAAGGCCCTTCATAACTAGGTATCCCACGACAGAAGATCCTGCTGAATTAATATTCGTCATAAAAGTCAAGCATAATTGATCATGTTTGGATTCGTAAACTGTTTGACTTGGCGTGATTTGACTCTAAAGTAAAAACAAAGGGCTTCGAGTTGTTAAAAATGACACTTTTTTATGCTGATTGAAATCTTGGGAAAAAATGGGATGCTGCTCCAATGCCAATTTTTTTTGTGCGTTTGAGAGAGGAAACTGCATTTGGACACTTGGATTTGGACGGACATTGCGGCAAAGAGAATAGGAAGAGCAACTTGACATTCAGGATGAGAAAATTGTGCGAATTCATGCAATCGTACAAAATTGACCTTCTCGTTACGTACACGTTGTGTTACGCAAGCAAAGTCTTCACAATTCCTTTATTTATCGACAAAAGGGGATTTTTTAATTAAAACCTCTTACAAACCAACATGATTTGCGATGAAGCGTCAAGAGTACTACACTGACCCAATAGCGTAAAAAAACTCTTATACTAGCTCAGCTCTTTTTGAGTTTCGAATTGCCCCGAATTTGACGAATTTTGTTGCGTGACAAAGGCTTGGATAGGATAAAAGAGTAAAAATTCCAGATCATAAAAACCCGGGCTACTAATCGAACATTTAAGTATGTTCATGTTATTAATCTGACGTGATCCTATTATCGCCTTTTCGCTCAAATATGGAATTAATGAAAGTGAGACGATCGTTTATAAAAATGTGCCCCATTGTATAGTTTCATTAATTTTCATGCAACTTGACACTTTTGACACGTTGTTCATCGTAAAGAAATCCATGTAACAAGAGCTCGCTTGTGTAAACTAGCGTTAATTGAAGGGCCTTCCAAAAACAGAGGCCCCCAATTTTGGAGTGGTTCCCCAAACATCTTGAACATGAGTTGTGACAAGTGTTGAGAATCAGTTCATTCATGAAAATTGCGCAAGTTGCGTTGGCCCAAAATAAAAGACTAAATATAAGAGCACCTGCTCTGGTTGTGATAAAATGAGAATCTTTCAAGTGGTTTTTTAAGCAAATGGCTCAATTAATATTTCATGGTTTTTATTTAATTCCCCGGCCTATTTGCATACGCAAACAAATTGGTGCGTATAAAAATTCCAAGAGAGAGGAAGGGACGACTGAAGATGAAAAAATTGAATAATTTAAATAATTTTATCATTGAATAGCATCGTATCGCTCAATCATTTATTGTCACCTTGCTTTGCGTACAACAATGGTTTGGTCGGTTCATTCATTCGCTTTTTTATGAGAAATATGATGACGAGCAAGATGAAGATTCAAGTGTGTGCATAATCATTAAGTAACGAGCTTGATGCTCTTCCCCTTGCTTCATGATGAGTCCTCCTCCGCAGTACTTTACGCTACTTTTTTGGACCATTTCGATGTCAAGGACGCTGCTAGGGAGACTCGCACACACGCTTCTGGGATAATGCGAAAAGGAGAGCCGCGTGTGTGTTTTTTTTTCGAAAAAATTACATCACATTGTATCCTGATAACATGGTGATGTGTTGATCTTCCCGTGGGGAAACTCGTACGCGCATAAAACAAACGTTGGCTGCTTATTTTGAGCAAGTTACTTGTGAATCCTTATATCTGGTTTAAAAAGGGGTGCTTACGAAACACAACTCATTAGTGTTGGTTGAGTGTTCAACCGTGTCACATGCCCATAGCAGTGTTCTTTAGTTGAGCAGTTTCTTATCATATACAATTCGGAATCATGAAGATCGTGCTGGTAAGTTCGAACGTGCGTTTCTGTGAACATTTCGTGGAATTTTTTGCTAAAACCCGTTTTTTATAGGTATTTGTCGGTTTGATCGCGTTGACGTACGCTGGAGTTGGCGTGGTAACTCCCGAGGTGGAACGGAGGCTGAAAGTCTCTGGAAGCAAGTTTTGCGAGGGAGCTTCCGAGGGGTAACGACGGTGATTTGGCCGTGTACTGCAAACTGTCAAGGGACAGTACGAGGAAATCGCTCCAGCACCAAATCGAAGTGACCCCACCGCACAAGCCCCTCAACAGGTGGTGTTCGTCCGTCCACCAACATACACGTATAAGCACGATGTTGTTGTAACTGGAGGTGGTGCTTCTGGTCAGAAGACGGTTATTTACGTGCTGCCGTCCAAGAACAAGAACCAAGTTAATCTCGTTGACAACACGAGCAACACCGTTGTCACTCAGAAACCAACAGTTTATTTCCTAAAGAAGGACCATGATCACAGCAAGAGCCAGGAGGAGGTCGGTTCTCAACCCGCCTCTCCACACCCGGGGGTTACTTGCCGCCACCAAAGAACCAGACAACGGTACAACTACCAACCCCTAGGAGTGGGTACAACTAATGCTAATTTTGTCAAAGCATTCTGGTCATAAATTAACTTATTTTCTGGGCCTTATTTATTCTAATTTATTTCATGCTCAATAATAAAATCTTCCATTTTCGATTTTAACCGTCTCGTGGGTCAGGGGCGACCTGGCACTGCTTAATTTTCATATTAAATACGCTCGAAAAGGGGTCAAAAACTAATATACTCGATTATGGGAAACCCATAAATTTTATCTCATCTACATAAAAGGTTATGAATTCATCTTCATGTGTAAAGCAATTTCATATTCATGCGAGCTCATTATCATCAAAGTCAAGCTAATAAAGCGCATCTTGATGACTGCATTTGTGTAGCCCTGAGTGTGCGCAGGTGCGTGTACGGTCCTTTGTGTTTGGCTTTTTTGCAGTAATCAAGTTGAATTGAATTTGAATTTATTTAATTAATTCATCAAAATCCACTTTATTGTCGACCGGAAAGCCATTGTGCTTGGGCCCAATCGTTTTAAAAAACGCTTAAAATGTCATTACGTACTAGTTTGTTTGGGTAAGAAGATTTAAATAAACGTTGCGCAACTCGCTATTGTCCGATGTTGGCAAAGAGCTTGAGAAGATTTTTTCACAAATCGTTAATATTTCGAAAAAATGAGTCAGTCCGAGAGTAAAGAATCAGTGACAAAGTCAAGTGCTGACTGCCCACATGTCTGCAGCAAGGAGCTTATTTATAACGCAACGGCAACGCAGACGCTTTATCCTGTACGTGTTGTGATGCCAAGAAGAATTTCAAGTTGAGAATCAGCCAGACCTTGCCCCTGTTGTGATGGCCAAGTTGAGATTTGTAGAAGTCAAGAGAAATTGCGCTAGGTTGTGTACTAACCCTTTGTGAATACAATTAAGCTTGCTTGGTATTCTTTTGAATGCAAACCCCAACAATGCGTAATTTGAATACGATTTTTATGCAGTGCAGTTTCCTTCGGGATTCGCCACAACGAATACTCATAAATCGCTGTCAAGAGTGACAGCACACAACCGTGTCATTTTTTTGGTGGCACTCATCAAAACATTTGTTAAACATGATGCGTCCATTTCAATGCAAAATTTTTGGGGAATCACTCCAACCGGCTTGTTTGTTTCCATAATCTTATCAAACAAAGTGTCGTGAAAAAACGCTAATGCGACACCTTCTTTTCAAACGTTGGTGCAGCGTGTAATGCGTTGGTGTGGCAACCCCAAATGATAACCCAGGGTATTAAAACCACATCCAATTAATCACGCACTAGATCGTTTTGTTGGTTTTTGTCATCACACAAATCGTCTTATCGTTGCACATTTTTGTTGCGCCAACCCGATAAGACCTGAGAACTACCCTATGAGTCATGCGTCGTGAGTTGAGAATTATTCACCTACGATATTTAAGATGTCTGTGATGTCAATTTGCACACACGTAATGGAGCGGAATTGGCTAAAAACAACTTAGCTAATATGCAGGTTTCGGGGCAAGTCGAGGCAGTTTTGAGGAAACTGAGCATAGGTTAAATAGAATATGAATCGACATTTTTGTGTTCTAAAAGGGTAAAATATGCAGTAAAGATTTGGGGACAGACAAACAAGTGAATACACGTGATTGTGATCCCCAAAACCCTGTCATGTTGATTTGCTCACGAGTTGTAAACAAAATTAATTTCAGCCATTAGAATTTGTCAGAGTGACCTACTCACCCTATCTTGTCAAACCTATTTCTAATCTCATGTAAAAGACTTAACATTACGTCAGGATAAGGTCGGTGACAAACACAACAGCAACGAATTAGATTCTCCACCACCAGCTTTTTTCTGGCATATTCGTTTTCCACACCAACGCAATGCAAATTACAGCATCATAAAACAAACCCAGAACGCAATTAGTGTCATTTCGCAAAGGCACATTATGGAAATACCAAGTATATAGGTACGAACGTCCATCTAGAGTTTAGAATGATTAACCCTTTCGCTTTTCCCCAAAATTCTAATGATTTTTAATTTTTATCCTTTTAAGCACACCAAAGCGTATGATAACTACAACGGGTACGCAATGATATAAGCATCGAATTAATCATCGCAATTGTGGTTCTTAAAAACAAATGAATTAGGCAACAAGTCATATGTGATGAGAGCACGCAAAAATCGCCACTCAAAATGGTTGAATGAATTTCCAAATTTTTGATGGAGCAGCGAAATCAGATTAAAAAGTCCGCACCGTGTGATTATCATGATGATACGTTGCACATCTTCATTTTTATGGATGTTTTGTTGAATCGCAGGTCTTTCGACGGTCAATGGCATGCAATGTAATTGTGTAACGGTCTACCTGTCATCATGTCAGGATAAAGCTGTTGTTTGTGACGAATTACTCTCGAAAATATTAAAAAACCAAACTTATAATTACGCTTTCAGTTTAGTCGGCCATTAGGTTGGGAAAGAAGATGCCTCCAACCATGTGCGCACCTTGAATTCTCAACAATCCGCAGTCTTTGGTTCATTGACTTGGATTTGGACGGAGTAGCGTCAGGCAATACTCAGTAGTGGCGTTTTTAATTGATTACTCATTCTCGCCGGTTTTTAATTGCTGCTATGCTAGGTACCTGAAGCTGATTGATCAGTTCGTTAGCCGTTGCCCCAGGATACATGCCATATTGAAAGCGAGAGTGTACAATTAAGTGGTAATTTGAATGCGTTTAGTTTTGTAATAACTATGAACTGGGTCACTAGACGAAAATATTTTGAGCGAATAAAATACGGTTGTTATTAGGCTTTTACGTAGGTACGGTACGCCCAGAAATTTTATTGAACCGTATATAGGTTGAAGGAAAACTAAATTGGAAATTATGGAACTATCGCGATCGACCATTTTATTGTACGACCACATTGTTTAGGGATCACTTCCTTAAGTAAGAGGAAAAGGAGCCACGCCATGCTCATTGTTATGTGCGAAACCAGACGGACCGGTTGAAAGGAAGAGTCGTTGGCGTGATTACCTACTTATCACGATTATCAATGAACGGTCCTACACGTTTGCAACCCCACGTTGCTGCATTTCCTCTCGTAAAAATGAGTCTCAACTCGCACACCTTCTTCTAATAACGAACTAGAAGCTCTTCACTGGTCAGCAATAGTTCTAGCGCAGAACTGAGAATGCATCTTACTTTGCATCTGCTCAACAGTCTCAAAATAATTGGGGCGAATATTTGTAAAAACTTTATTGATAGCTGTTGCATAAGATGAGCAAACACGCGAGTGGGTTCGATGTTTCTAGAACTTTCTGATCTGAACCAATTTTGGGGGAAGCACGCTAATGAATTAAACTCATTATCGCGATGATTAAGGATCGAGTATTTACGATTATGTAAATGAATGGTAATTGGAGTCGCAGAGAGCGTTAAATTCGTACGCTCGGGTCTTGCAATCTGCTAAGGATGCACTTTTACTTGCTCGTAGGTGGGCGTAATCTTAGCTCTTCTTCTTGATATCGGAAGATGGATCCATTACGCGTTATTGCGTTTATTGAGTGAGTTCACATGTGGCTTATCGCATGCTGCCTTTTATCTTAATAGTTTGATTCATGTTTATTTGACGACGCTGTTGTGACAACCGCGATGCTGCCTTGGGGTTCTCGTAGCTAATGGGTCGATCATCAAAACATATTCAATCGAATGCTAAGTGCTCACCACGACAAATACACAATAGGGCGATAGACAAAAGCTAACCAACGCAAATGCTCAATTCAAACGCTTGTGTGTTCAGAAAAAGTACCCAAAACTCCTATTGCACAACAATATGATTCTTGAACACCAAACATTTAGTTTAAAAGCGGTGGGTCGCCGGTGGACACTCATTCAGTTGCCTCTAGAGATCTTACCCATCAACAGTTAGCGAACCAAGCGGATTATTACTCATCATGAAGGGATTTTTGGTTTGTGACATACCTATTAATCCGATTTACGGGCTCACTCACTTTGATTCTTTAGCGTTAACTAATTGCATGTTTATATTCTAGATTTTGTGTGTTGTTGGGGCTGCTTATGCCGGTGTGGGGACGCTCAGCGCCCAGGAGGAAGCGCAAGCGCTCCAGCTCTTCAACCAGATCTGCGCTTCGGGTTCGGAGGGAACAAATCTTGGGGGGGACACGGTCGTCTACTGCAAGCGTGCCAGAGGTGACCTCTCGGAGACGCTGAACCACCAAGTTCAAGGTATGAAGTATATCTGTATTAAACAAACCGTTGCGGTTAACTGCATGGTACATTTTATCGACTTTGAGGGAAGATCTGATGTTGAGTCGTGCGTTAAAATGATGCAGGAGGTGAGGTGTCATGATAAACACGTTTTAATTTTTAAAAAGTTGGAGGTCCAGGCGGTTCACCAAGCCAAGTCGTGTTTGTACAGCCTCCCCCAGTCAAGTACGTCCATAGGGTTGCCATCACCGGACAGAACGGACAGGGTCAACAGGCCAAGATCTACGTTTTGCCACGCGCGCCACTCACGAGCTCAGCGCTCAGTACCAAGGCGGAGCCACCCAGGCTGTTAAGCCTGTTGTGTACTTTCTCAAGGGGGATCAAGGAGGCAACCAGGGAGGGAATCAGGGAGGGAATCAAGGTGGGAATCAAGGAGGAAACCAGGGTGGAAACCAAGGGGGATACCAACAACCAGGTGGAAGCTACCAGCAACCAGGAGGTGGCTATCAACAACCCGGAGGAAACCAAGGAGGTTATGTACAACCTGCACAACCCGTCAGAAACACTGGAGGATACACCAAGTAAATGGTTCTGGTTCCTAATGCTCATTTTAAGTCAAAACGGTAATGTTTCTTTTCGTGATATTTAATACCTTTCGTTCTGACGAGATACTTCTCATTCTATTCTATTCCTATTTTGTTGTTAGTGCCAAAAAAAAAGTCAAGAAAAAAATTAATGTATTTTTGTAGCATGTTCCTCTCATAAGAGCCAGTATTTAAGTCATTAAAATATATCTTTGTAGAAAATTATGGGTCGGTTTTTACTAGCCTGCTGTTATGGCAGTAGCCAGTGTTGCAAAACACATGCATTCATTCACATAGTTACTGAGCCAGTTGCTCGAGATTATCGCATTTCTCCGATTTTTTGGAATAATTATTTTTCCACTCATTCAACACGTTTCGCTGCATAATAATTTGTTGTGACAAGAATGAGCTAAGATGGAGGTAGAAGCTGTTGAAGCGTTGGAATTGGGCGCATTCCGGGGGTTGAATGAATCACCAACAGACCATGATAAGCTGATGTGGAAAACTGTGAAGAAGGTGAGGCCGGTTATCCTAGAGTATTTGAAGACGTTGGCTTTGATGTCAACAAAAGATGTGTCCGAGTTCGCGCTAATGTTCAAATACGCGGAGGTGTTAGTCTTCCTGGGGAACCCGCTCAACTCCGATTTAACGCTGATGGGATTGGAGGAGCAGTGCGAGGAGCTTCTCCCGAGGTTGCTCCGGATCGCCAGCCTTCACGAGACGGGGAAGCATTCTAAGCGGAACAAGATGCTGGCGGAGCTGTAAAGGAGGCGAGGTTCATGTGCGTGTATGGGGAGAAGCTGCTCAGCATGCCGTTTGAAGCGGCGTTGAAGGAGGCCGATCGCTACCACGAGTACTGGAACGAGCTCATGGGGAACAAAATGAAAATCTCGCAACCGTTCCCGGAGGAAATCAGCCAGTTCCTCGCTGATACTGAGCCGTACAAGTCGATCATGGACGGGTTCGTGGATGCGAGCCCGTACGAGCAAGGGAAGATCTGGCAGCAGTTCCTCGTTGGAGTGCTCGTCTCACTTTTGGTCGCTAGTCAGTTTGTTCAGCTGGCCAACGTGCACAAGATGGATCAGAAGAAGAAACTCGAGCAGAAAGCTATCACTGGATGGTGGTCGTGGTGGTTTTGGTGACGTGCAATTTTGGATGAGACTTGCACAACTTAAAACATGTATCCATTATTTTATCGCTCAAATAAACTTACAATTATAATTTTATTTCAGTTACGAGATACTTGATTTTATTCATGATCGAGATAAGTGCATAAGTATCATATTTCATAGTACTGAATAGACTGGACAGCATTAACGATACTTGACACTTGAGCTCAAGCGTTTGCGATAGATGGTTGGGAGTTCAAACCTTGCACAGACTTTCAAGGGAAATGAATTTCGGAAATAAGTCAGTTTTAATATGACAATTTCTATGAACGAAATTCGGGATTTTTTGAGTTGGATCGTGTAGTTGTATCCAAATGTACTAGGAAAAAAATCAGCAAAAAAATTCATCAACTAATTGGTTGAAATTTTAATCAAAAACTACCAAAACCTATGATTTACCCACGTTTTGGTCTCTCAGTTAGTTTGCACCTTCCTTAACTTTTTTCCTTAATACAGGACAACGTTTTGGATCATAATGCCGTTGGAACCAAGTGTTATCGTTGGTGGCAACTCCTACAATTAATTATAAGTGTGACCACTTTGAACTATCAGCACGTGTCGGCAAATTTCAACTTTTTTAGCCACAAACATAATGGGTTAAAATACACACGAATTTGAAGAAATAGCAAAATAACATAAAACTAAGCTTATAGACCTGAAATATTGTGAGAACTTCAAAGCAACTATCGAAAAAGTACGGAAAATCACCACTTTTGTACGTTTTTTAGGTAATACGGTAGTACGCAACAGTCTCAAATTTAGATGCGTGCATTCAATGCACTACACTTTTGACTGCAGAATCTGTGTATAATGACCACAGATCACAATGAACTGAAACGCGGGGCATAAAAAGACCCTAAATCATAGAGTGAAAACCACGGCGACAAGGTCAGTCACCATTTGCCAAAAACAGCTCCCTGTGATGCTAATTAGTGGCCAGAATTTTTTTCAAAAAAATTTCACATTATGCTACACATAACTAGTTAATCCCCTCCTGAGCCTTCTTAACTAGTTTTTATTATATATATGCACTGCAGGTAGTTATTAAACTACAATATTTGTACATTGATCTCGTCTGAAACTACAAACATAAGCAGATTTGGATCAATTTTGGCACACATGCAGTACTCCTTGAGGGCATTCAAGGAAATAAATTTCTGCCCATTTAGCGCGCGCTTTGAAAGTTATTCGCGCGCAAACAAAAAAAATCATTCAGTATGGCTGAATATGAGTATAAACAGTAGTTTGACCTTCTTCATTACATGAAAAATATATAACAGTTAAGCGATTTAAAATTTATGCGCACGGAATATCCTAAAACCGGAAGGTCCTGTTGAAAATAAAATCATTAGGTTAGTTTAGAATAATAATCTGCTTGTGGTATAACAAATTGTTTGATGGCAAGGCTAGTACAATATATACACTTTATTAGCATAAATAAACAAATGCATCGGCTTAACATTTTACAACTTTAAAATACTTTAAAATAATCAGTGATAAATTGGAAATGACCTTAAATAACTAAGTAACTGTTAAACTAAATAAGTTGTTTTACGTGATTCACTCCACTTAATTAACATTAAGCCACATCAACATTGATAGTAATGCAATATAAACAAAAATTGCCAATTGAAGGTTATCAATTCATATGTGACCCCGATTAAATGAATCAACTTTACGAAAACATCCAGAACCAACCATCATTAGATGCAGTGAGGTAACTTTTTCAGTTTCCTTATCTCATTTGACTGGCTTCAGATTTTCAACAAATCTTGCAATGAATGGAAATTACATTTGTAAACCCTTTATTAAATGGTTCTGAAATGTATTGATATGGCAATCGCAATGGTGTAATTGAGAAGCAATGTGAATAGTCTTACTTGCTTCAAATAAACTACAGTGCCATATTTCAACCCGTTATCCTTGAAGTTGGATGCTTTCATGTGTATAGTTTCCATCATGTGTCTATATAAATAAATATGTAAAGAATGTATTCGAATTGAAACTACAATTTGTGGGCTAACAACGTTTACTCGACTTAAGCTGGAGAAACCCCAAGTGCTGGATTTGCGTGTTTTTATGAATTAATAAACTAAGTTGCTACAGTTTTATTATTGTGCATCTTATTACTAATCTTATTTACCTACTTTCTACCAGATCGGATGACTTTTTTTTATTTTCGCGGGCATAACTTTCAAAGCTTACGTCATATTATCTTCCATATTATGAATTGCAGCATGTAAAAACAACTATACATTCATGTTAGGCAATTTTTTGTATATTTTTTGTATTTGCGCGCGCATAAACTTTCAAAGCGCGCGACGAAGAGGGTAGAAATTTATTCCCCTGAATGCCCTTAAGGAGTACTACGTTTGTGCCAAATTTGGTCCAAATTGGTTGAGATTTATGGTCGTAAATTATTTACGGACAGACACAACATATTATAATTATGACTTGCTATTTAGCATTTAGTTATGTATTAAGAGAATATACAACTCATATGTGTCATAATTTCTTTATTTCATAAAAAGTTGGAGCCCTTATTAGCACCACTGTCGGCCTTTTTTGTGCCAACATGATGGGCACCGACTGAACTGCTGTCTTCTTTACTCTATGATTTAGGGTCTTTTTATGCCCCGCGTTTCAGTTCATTGTGATCTGTGATAATGACTCGAGTACAAGCACTCATGGTCTGAGCATGGCTTCGACGAGACGAGAGTCTCGTGTGCATTGAGCTTTCTTCTCATGAACGTGAACGCTATACTTTGTTTGCAATGGGGGCAACGTGAGAACCACATGTGGGATATTAACATGCAAGTGAAGACAAGTGGAACTATGATGATTTACGTGACGGGTCGTTCCGGGTTCTTTGTTTCTGCGGATTAGATTAACAGGTGAAACATGGGAGCTGTGATGGGATTTCGGGCAATAACTTAATTAGCATACTGCAGCAGCAGCATTGTATGGATGCATAGGCTGTAGCACGAGCACTGGATATTGCTAAAAGCAACGCAGCTCAGCACTCGTTGGTATGTATTGGAAAGCCATAACTTGAGGATGAATATTTAGAGCGTGATACTTTTGCAGGCAGCAACGCATTGTATCCGCATTATGTCAGGTATTGATTGTGAATTTTGGATTGAGTGCTTGTTGTTTGCGTGTCTGTTTGCAGCTCCCGTTACCATGTTGTTCCGTTTCTACGTGCTATTACCCCATCACACGTTCGCGTGCACGCATTGTTTGTCCCTTCGTTAACTTATCGTTCATAATACTTTTTAGTGTTTTAAACCGTCGTGATGCCTGAGATAAGAGCGAGGAAGCCAGTGAAAGGTGAGGTGCCAGCTACTCAGCACCGGGAGATCCCAACCCAATTGCTGACATTCCCCGAGAACCCAAACTACCTGGAGGCGTTCCTCGATTTTGAGTACAAGGTCGGGCTGTCGCCTTTCAGGATCGAGAGGGCCTCGTTCGTCAGCTCCCTTGGGCACAAGGTAATCGCAAGGTCAAGCATTGGGAATTTCAAATACACTAAACGTGTGTTACGTGTAATAGGTGGTGAACATCCTGTGGATCGTGTTAGCGAGTTTGTGCACGCTCCACCAGTGTGGCCTTATCAGCGCGACGGTGAAGAGGCGGAAGCTGAACGACAGGGAGTACTACTCTGAGGTCGGGTTCGCTCTGTTGACCGGGATCATGAGAATCGTGTACGTGTTCAACCTTTGGAAACACAAGCACACGTGTGGGAAACTTGTAGCGCTGCTACAATCTCAACGATTTGCTCCACTGTTTCACACTCCCAACGTAATGCAAACGTGTTTCTATGACTATTTCCGGTCTTGAAATATTCGAGCATTTATTTCCATGGCATTTGCAGGCGTTCAAGCTGGCGACGGTGGTGCGGGGTCTTTCGTTCCTCGCGAGCTACGTGGTGTGCGGGCTGGGGCTGAACGCGATTCCGACGCACGTGTTGATCACGAAACCGTGGGACTGGCGAACGCTGTTCCTCTCACACGAGTACGCGTTCAACTCGGCGTTCAGCAGCATGAGCAGAGTGTTTACGCCACCAACTCGCGTGTTTGAGCAAGCGCCTTGGCCCGGAAAGTGGAGTTCCAGCACCATGCCACTCGGGATGCTGGGGATTATGCTTGACTTCTCAAGTCTCGTGCTGAACTCTTGCGTGCAGGACATGATGCTGCTGTCCGCGTTATGCCTGCTCACGGCTGTAAGCGAGTTCAGGGTGAGGATGGATGTGCCGGACTTGCAGTCCTGCTGGATCGCTACGTGGACGTTTCTGAGCTGTCGAGGTCGGTCAACCAGACCATTCGGGGGAGCGTGCCCTCGACCACCGTTGTTGGGATCGTTGCCACCGCGTATGGGGTGCATGCGCTGCTGCAGCGGGACTTTGCTCCCGCTGTCGGGATTGTGCTCTTCGCTGCCAAGTTGCTGGGCACGTTTTTCGTCGCGCTCAGGATATCCAGGAAGGTAGCAACGTTTTTCTAACCTTACCGTGGGGTTCGGTTAAATGTTATCGTTGTGTTATTTTTCAGTGCAAGAGGTTCGAGAAGTGGCTGCGCTACCGCATTGCGAGGGAGGAGCACAACGGAGCCGCCGGGGGAAGTAACTCGTCACAATAAGTGCGTGCAATTTCGCTTATGATCGTGAAATGATAGCAGATTCTTGTGCATCCGAGGCTTCGGAAATCTGTGATGTAGTAACGACGCGGCAGCCCGTGATCTGGACTTTGGAACCATGCTTTTTTATCGTATGAACTAACGTGATTGCCGTTTTGTAACGTAAACTTGTAAATAACGAATAAGAAAACCGCCTTCAGTATGAAACTCATTTGTGCGTTTGTTCAAATATTATGAATTAAATCAGGAATATATTTAGAACTTGGAATATTTACCACTTTATCGTCATTTCCTGCGTATGTTTATTACACGCATTTAGTGGATAGTTTGTTTAAAAAATCAAGTTATGATGTAATAAGTAGCTTGATGAGGTCATCGTAGAGCAACTTGTTGATGTCGATAGCGTAGAGGAAATCCAGGTGGTTAAAGGCCTCAAGCTTCACTTTAAACGTCACCATCACGTTCGGCAGGGCTCGGGATAGCTCCAGAACGTCCTGAGGAATCATTCAATCACGTTTATTTTGTACACTTTAGTAGGCTAAGTTAATTTCCCTTACCTTTGGCACAGCGAGCCAGTCGTTCTCCCCGTAGTATAGGGCGACTTTGGCAGTTACTTTTGCCAAGTCGTATTCCGGTGGCTGCTCGCTCCCGTACTTCTGAACGTTCTTCCGCTTTCCGTAGTCGAACTGTCGGAACTTTCCCGACTTCATCAGCTGGGCGAAGTGGATCACCGTGTGGGAGCTCGTTCCAGCTGGGGTGTGCGCCAGGACCACTGGCAGGGTTGTCTGAAACAGATTCATATGCATATACAAAACACTTGGGAACTTGTGGGGAATATGCGGTTGCTCACCTCGTTCATCTGAGGCTTATCGAACCCGCACAGCAGGAACATGATGTTCTCGCAGATCAAACTCTCCAGGTACTTGTTCTCGCAGACCAGCCTGTTCAGGTGCTTGAGCACCCCGTTGTTGGGGAGGAACTCCCGGTCACCGAACAACGCCTCTGCTTCCTTTTGAAATGTATTTCAAAATATATCGTTAGAGTTTCAACCCCAGAGTTACGGATTTAAAAAACCCGAACCTGGAGTTGAGTGGAGACGTCTGCCAGGTAGCGAATGGGGGAAACGGTCCCGTTGAGAAACGCGACAGGGCCCATCCCGAACATGGCGTGAACTTTGTCGTTGTACTCCGGGTGTTCCGACATTGCTATCCAAAACACGACGGTTCCTTGGGAGTGGCCCACGTAGTGCAGCTTTTCCTCGCCCGTTGTCGCCAGGATGTAGTCAAAGTACGCTGGCAGGTCGTAGTACCCCACCTCGTGGAAACTGAAAAATTCGTGAGCTAGATGTGAAAATTGTCGTGGGAATAAACTTTAGTTGTCGTGCTACCTGAAATCCCAAAACTGGTGTTGGTCGGGGGTGAGGGAGACGTGATTGCGACTATACGTTGTGCCTCGGCTGTTTGCCAGCCACACGTCGTAGCCGAGGTCGGCCAGGCGGTAACCTACGGAACATTTAATTAACGTATTGGGTGGATTAAGCCACTTACACTAACACTAACCGAGAGCCTTGTCAACAGTGTTCATGATCCAGTCGACGGAGGAGCAGAGGAGTCCGTGGTGGAGGAGTATCGGGGGTCTTCTTTTCTGCGCGATGGGGTTCGCTCTTCCGTGTGGGATGCGGTGGAGCGTTAGCACGTATCCGTCTTGGGTTATCACCTCGTGCGTCTCCGCGGGGTAGCCGTACTTTGTCAACAGCTCTGGCTGGAGTTATAAGGGGGTTTAGAACATGATACTAATTAATATACACGTAAATGCGCACTCACCGTGGTCAAATCCTCATCGGGATTGTGCGTTTCTTCATGGGTAGCAAGTACATCTTGGAAGTTGTCAACGTCAACAGATTCGTCAGATTCCGATGACAAAATGAAGTTGTTGTCAGGGTGGTTGAGGGCTAGCAGCCTGCAGCTGACCTGGACCAAATAACCTATGCAGAGAATGCTGATGATTTGGGACTTGGGTAATGTCATGGTGAAAGGTTTTGACCTTGAACTTGAAAAAAGGCTAGTGATGTATGTTTGCCGACAGCTCAGGGGACCGCTGTCAAGTTACTGAACAGGATTATGTTATGAAACAATCTCCGCAACCATTATGAACTGGAAGTGTTTTGATTACAGATGCTCGCGTTAAACACATCTGTGATAGTCCTCCCAACACTATCAGGATGGACGGGAAGATAGCTGGCGAGTTATAAAGCGAGATGCTGGGAAAATCATATGCTTGTTTTACTTAATTGGCTGTTTGTGCATCGTCGCATGTTACGAAACTCTCATGACTCACAACTGGATCATTATGACTCACTCGCAATCAAGTCTAGTATTAAAGGGAAATGAGGAGTCAAAAATTGCATTTCTGGTTCTACTGGAACGCGAGTTGAAGAATACCCATGAGTGAGGATCCAACTCACGTTTGTACAAGTTTTCTATCAAAATGTAGAACGCACTATGCTCATTTAATATTGAATTGACGTGTGCTTTGATAAATGGTTCTTCCACAAAAACAATTTGGAGTTGCGTTATTGAAAAACTTGGACTTTAGTCATTAATTATTTCCAAATCATATGAGGAAAATTTAAGGCATAAAATCATTCCTTTACGATCGTAGAACGTTGCAAAACCTGTTAATGCTGCGACTCAAGTTGGAATGCTGAAATTTGTTTTATTCTTGATGGAATTTTAACACATTTTAGACTTTTAAATTGTATTAGTGTGTCGGAAATTGTTAGGTTGATTCCATGTTTCCATGCCAAGCGTCTATTTGCATTAATGTTATTTTTTGGGGCAATATGCGTAAACAAACGATTTTAGTAAAACCCAAAACTTACCGAGTTGCAGGTGCTATGAGTGACTGGAAAATGCTTGTTTGAAAAAGATGTCAAATTCCGCGAATCGGAGGTGGTGACAAATAAACCAAAGAGTTAATCGTGCATTTATTCCTCACTGAATTTTGATAAAGAAAGGCACGGTGTTTAACGGCGGGCAGGATAGTTCGTGAGCCACTGTGGACCTGCGAACACCGCGGGAGTCGACGCCAGACCTCCACGTTCCGACCGGGAGGTAAATGTCCCGAGAAGTGGCCCTTCGCTGGAGCACTGGCGCCACCAGAATCAACATCTCCTAGCATTACGCTATTGAATAGTTTAAATAACTTATTTTTAATTCAACAACGTAAAATATTATTATTTACCCATCGTCAAGGTGAAGGTTTTGTTGGTCATCACGGGTCGACAACCCGATTTGGTCGTTGATAAGCGGTAACCGTTGCGATACAGCTTGGCTTCGCGGGCGTCCCTAGGATCTCTTGCTTATAAGGGCCCTCTCGCGTTAAAATAACACGCCTTTTCAAGGCAAATGGCTCACGTCCTCGGAATTACTCGGGGATTAATTTCAAACGTTGGAAAATAGTTCTCCCCAGCCTCGGATTTAATCCACACGAAATCATGCGGGATAAAGTGCGAGTGATATCACGCTTGAACTTGGTGTAAATAAAAACCCCCACCTCGTCATCAAAGGTCCACGGGACGATGGAGAACTGAACGGCGGGAAAAAGAATGTTGGCTTGCATCCACCTGATGTAGAGTTGCTTGCTCGGTACTCCTCCTCCGTAAGCGTTCCCCCCAATCATGTCTGGAAGAACGAACGGATAGCCCACGATCCCGA
This sequence comes from Orchesella cincta, assembly GCA_001718145.1. Lineage (NCBI taxonomy): Eukaryota > Metazoa > Arthropoda > Collembola > Entomobryomorpha > Orchesellidae > Orchesella > Orchesella cincta. The sequence continues at coordinate 126,918 of LJIJ01000287.1, read as the reverse complement.
ACTGGAGCAGCGTTGGGATCAACGAGCGCAACCCGTTGTCGTGGCCCCAACGGGAGTCCTTGTCCAGCATTCGCACGAACACTCCGTGTTTCTTTACACAAATATACGAGATCAAATATGATGGAAACATGTGCGTAAGATTTCCAAGGCTACCTGAGTTTGGTGAGCGACGCGAGTTTCCACGAGTCCCCCGAACTTGGCGCAAGTCTCCACGTACTTTGTGGAGTATACGTTTGGCCAGAGGGTGTCGTCGCCTGATAGCACGGGATTGCCTGGCAACCAGAACGTTTCTCCTGCGTCGAACTTGAATGAATCGAGGCCCGTTTGTTTCTGCAGCTTCTCAAGTCTCTCCGTCCACCAGAACCTTGCGTGTTGGTTCGTGACGTCAATGACCCCGGCGTTAGCTCCCTGCCACCAACGGGATAGTCCCGTTTGCCCTTTCGCGTCCTTCACGAAGTAGCCGTTTCTCAGTCCCTCGCTGAACATAGGGCACTCTACAAGAAAAATCATCAACACGTGTTTGTGAATTCCATCAATAGGTGAAACGTTGAGTTGCTACCATAGTTAACGAACGGGTGGACCCATGCGGTGACCCTGAGGTTGAGGCTCTTGATCTCGTCAACCATGGCCTTGGGGTTCGGGAATTTAAGAGTGTTAAACGCCTCCTCGCCATAGCAACTCTCCCAGTTGTCGTCGATCTCAATGTGGGACGAGTTTGCGAAGCCTCGATCCACTATTTCATGGGCGAACTGGACCACAATGGTGCTGTTGACGTGCTCCTTGAACTGTGCCCAGGTGGACCAGAGCGGGCGAACCAGCATCAGCTCATCAACGCTTCGTTCCGGGGTCGAAAAGAAAATCCTCGATGCCAGTTTGTGAGCTTCCCTCACGTTATCCGCGACACACCACTCATACGTGAGTGTTAGGGGAGACCTTGGCGTGTACGGAGGTCGGTCCCTGGCCGAGAAACATGCTTGGTTCGGGCGACTCGTGTTCAGCGAGAAGAAGAGCGGCGTGTTAGTTATGTGTATTCAGCCCGGTTTGAGAGAACCCAGTAAGACCTCGAGCACGCCCCCGTAGTTGATCATTGGGTCCTGGATGAAGTCGCCGGTTACGAAGGGGCTTTCAACCCTCGGGTTAGTTTCAATGGGCCACACCTGCGTGTGCGTTTCTCCTCCCCCGTACCAATGCGTTTCGCTTAGCTCGTAGCAGTCTTGGATCTCTCGGGCGTAGCGCGACGTCCAGTGCACCTTGCTCAGGCGCTGGGTGATAACGCTTGCTCCAATGTCACTCTCGCGTAGTCTCCCCACTCTACGGTAACGTGGGATGCGTTTTTTACCGTGATTTCGGGGTGTAGTGTGCTTGGGAACGAGATACCCAGGTTGCCATGGACAAGAACTGCGATTCGGGGAATTGAGAGTTCGTGACTGTTCGCAATATTCAAAATTAGGAGTTATGATGCTAACGAACCTCTATCGCCGGACAGGATTTGGATATCCACGCCATTGTTGGTTGGTATGATGCTGAAGATGCCAAAACGATGACGAGTTTCTTGGGAGTATCGGAACGATAGGTAACACGCTATCAGTCCTGCAAAAGACAAATTTGGGGGAAATTTAATACCGTTTGTGTTGGTTTGTTGCGCGCTTTCAGCAAATGCCAGAAATCACGCAACGCTATATGTTGTTTTGATGTAATGTAATGATAATAAACTGAACAATCTCACCGACTCCAACGCATGATAGCAGGGCATATGCACGTGGGCGTTCGGTGTTGGGTGGACTCGCCATTTGTCACTGATTCTGCCCATGAACAGGGCTCCTCTCGAGTTGTGATGAAGGAATAGGTTTGTTGACGATTTCTCGGGTACGCCTAATTTAACTAACAAAAGTTCTTGTGAAGCTGCAGGGAGCATTAAACTCATCAACACATTAGTGGGTTCTCGTGGAAACGAAACGTGAGGAAGCACGTGCTTCGCGTAACATCCAATCCGGGGAATTAACACTACATTCATGTTACTCCTTTTCTTGTAGCATAGCATGCATTTACATGACATGCCTAATGAGGTGCATGGCTATAAATATCTCAGATATGGTAATCAAGCAATCTGGGTTAGGTATACGTACGATCCAATGCATATGCTTTATATATGAGAGCGTTTAGTAATAGTTTTTCACTACAAATAGGGACATGTTCTCAGTAATTTGTAAACTCATCATAATTGAATAATTCGGTTGTCTTTTCCCTTTGTAGCAAGTTACTGTACAACAAAGAGCGTGAGTGAGCCCCCTCTTGAGGCGGATTTCATACAAATTGTTCAATCGTACTCCGGGACTCTCCACAGATGAATGCGGACAACCCTTGTGGGTGATCTTCAGCTCGGATCACGGGATCCTGATCGCGAGACAGGGGCAGCTCGAGCAGCTTGTATTGCAAGATATTTGGGGCTACCTGATACTCTTGTAGGATTTGTGTTGCAAAGTGCATGTAACGTAGTAACTTGTATGATATCATATCACAGAAGTATCGTGATCTAGATGGCAAACGCGATTGCTAGCTTCTTTCGTAACTTGGGTTTTCGTATAGCTTCAGTTTGCATGATTCATGTGTGTGACAGAAACAATCTAGCTGAAATATTGGGTTCTTAATAAACTGTCACGGGTTGAGAGACACAGAGCAGTGCTCCTCCATCATGTCATGTCAACTGCATCGTAAATGCCATCCGCGTTTTGGATCCGATTCACAATCTCTGGCTCTCATTCCAAGTGCGATTGCCATGGATTCTAGCTTGAACTCCCACATTTCCGTTTTTTACATCCATTTTGTAGGCATGATAACGAGTATTTAGGCGGACCGCAGTGATTCTCGTCACAAAGCATTCTTGAGTGGAAGACAAACAAACAAAATCTCCCCAGAATGCTCACAAACGCATTCTTTCGTAATTAAACGTGCGTTTGAGTGACAGGATGGACCGAATTCCTGGACGAGAGCAGTTTTCCCGGTGGGAATGCTTCTGCTCATCATCTTGGTCATTGCTCATCACGGGATTCTCCTCATTTTGGTCGTCATTGCTAATCACGACGTTCAAGAAAATCGGTTTTCTGCGGTCAGCAACGACCCGAGTGCTTTGGGAATCCGCCATTCCCGTTTTATGAGGATTCGTCATCTGACTCATCAGCGAACGCATCATTAGGAAACGGGATCTCGGAAATCTGGGAACTATCTGTACATGAATCGTTTGTACTTGAGTCTCGGCAAGGTGGACACAGACGGTTGTTTACATGAATTAAATTGGGAGCGTAGTTTTTGATTAAAATCCATAGCAAATGGCTTGAGGAAGCGGAACAATCAAAAACACGAACTACAAGCTCTCCCCTTTGATTGTTTATGTTGAAATGTTTCTTCAATCTTGTTGAATGAGGGGACAATTTAATGACGGTAGAAGCGGTATCTGCGTATAATTATTTTCTTATGATAATCCAGACGGGCTGATGCAAACAACCCGGATGATTTAATCCGGAATACACGAAATGAGACGGAAGAAAATGAAGGTTTTATGATACGCAATATGTTTGCAAGATTAAAAAATCTCGGGAATACAATATCGCTGAGAAAAATTACGTTTCTCCTGGCTGTTTGCATATCAAACCTTGTCAACAAACTAAACTCCCGGGTTGCTTCGCTCCCTCCGCTTTGCATAAAAACCAGATTACACCAGAAAACCAATTTCATCCTGACTTCGCTCTTGCCCATCATCATTAGCAGCACACCAGGTTTTCTTTTCCTTAGCCCGATCCATCCTAATTTATCGTTACACTAATTTATTGCCTAATATGCCTTTAATTACGGCTTTTAATTAATCACTAACCACTCGTGTCTGTTTCTGCACACACTTAATTAACACACGCACCTGTGCTACACTTCGTCACGGCTCTTACGCGACACTCCGCTGCCATGACGAAGCGAAAATTGTTTGCTCATTTGTGTGCTCTCCTACTTATGCAGCGTAATATAGCGTAAATGTACACGAAACAAAATTGGTACGTGATATTTTCCCCGTGATGTAGTGAGAGTTGTCGCGTGTGAGCGCTCTCAAACTTGTAATTATAGTGATTGTAGTTCATCACGGAGCAGTTTTCATCTAGTGCAATTTGTTTTCATTTTGAGGGAAATGCGGTGAAATGAGCTCCGAGGCAATTTAGGGGGAGAATTAATATGCCGAAATAAGAGACAAGCTGAATTTAATTTTATGCGCTTCCCATTTATCTTGGTATAAAATGCTTATTATTTTTTTAACACAATATTTTCATTTTCACCGGGATATTTTTATCCCGTATTTTAATTTACACGGAGATATTTTTTCATGCTTATTAAAACACCCCCTTGCGAAGATAAATCATGGAGCTTGGGTTCGTAGCTTCCGTGTCAAAGTGATTTATAGCATTTGGACTTTCACGACGCTTTTATGAACTGGGAGGTCAGGCAAGATGCGCTTCTACCCGGGACAAATCCGGCTCATTTCCTGCGCTCGATTTAGTGGGATTGTGTGGTCCGCCTAATTTTACGAGTGCAATTAGTCGAGGAAAAATATTTCCCTCTGCTCAGATTCAGCTATCGATCGGGCTCTCCAGAGATCCTCTCCACTTATCGATCCGATTCAAGTACTTTCTTATGCAATTGGCTCAATATTGCAAGTGGCCGAGAAACTCGTTAATTATTGCTCTCACGGTTTTTTTCCTGCTGTTCTTTTTTTTCATAATCCTTTGACGAAGTTGAGGGGGAAATATATGCCTTTGACTTGACTTTATTGACCCGACAAGATGCTGTTACATTCTTGCTAGATTTTTATCATCACAATAATCATAACAATAAAGTAAAATTGTTTAAGGGTTTCTCTGCGCCGGTTCGTAGATAAAAGTTGGTTGGGAAAGGTTGACAATTTCGTTTTATTTAAGCTTTGGTTTTGAAGAAAATTCTTTAACCTTTCCATCCGGTTTCTAACAACCGTGTGAACAAGAACGCTTAACATTATTGGTTTTTTGACCTACAAGGAACATGGAAATAGAACACATATAGAAACAGAATAATAACACTTCGAAGATAGATATAAGACAATTTGCAATCGCATGCAATTTTCGGAAACATTTTCTTACATAAACCAAAATATAGCATGCGTTTTGGGAAATCTTTTAACTTCCTTGAAAAAATATTTTCGGAAACGCTTTACATTTTTCTCTTCAAATTTTTTATGAACCAAAGAAGGCTGAGCCTAAAAAGGCTAAATTTTAGATGAAATGCTTAATAATTTGAATGGACCGTTTTTGTGAGTATTGTGTCGTGGTATATCACGTCGAGATATTATTAACCCATCATTTACCAGTTGAGTGGGCAGGAAAAGCGGACACTTCTGGATATGATTGCTGTCATGGTATCATACGATGGAAATAGCATGAGTCGGCGGAATTTTTGTTTGATAGCCTGTCCCTTGTATTGACACTCGAGAAACATGACGTTGGAACTGCTTGAGATGCTCGTTTTTTTTCAAGTGCTGGTGTGAAAATGAACATGACACTCGGGATAACAGGTGCGTTTTGGGATTAAAATAGCTTTAACGGAAAACATGGAAAGCCTGCACATGCGAGTTGCGAGGATGGTGGCGCGCAACTAAACAATATAACAACAAAGGCGAGAAGGATCTTTTTTATTTTAACGTGCTAATCGCGAAGGGGAATTCCTTTCTCGTAAAACTCGGGGGACGCTTGTTTTTTTTGGTTAAACTTTTTCCGCTCGTCTGAAAACTTCCAGCTACTGGGTTAGGCACACACACGCTTTTTAAAATGCCTTTTCACGTGCTTCTCAACGTATTGCTAATGGAAACGCAGCGTAAAGTAATGTGTACTATTTCGGTGACGATGCTTACTCATCCGTTTTATGCAGCGTTGACGTGGCAACGTGATGATGAGTTTGACGTGCATTAATATTTCGTTGATGTGTAATATTGTTTATCCCGCATTGATTTTTCAATTACGCGACGAGATTGTAGGTGATCCGTCTTCATTATTGTACTCATGTTAGAGTATGGCTGAAAGTTTGTTCGAATGTTTGATTGAATAGCCAGCTGGTTGGTAAAAGTTTTTCCTGGAATGAGGAAGATCCGCGGGCTCAAGTGTCACGGAGCGGAATGACCAACAGACAGGAAATGAAGGGAAAAGCCCGACTGTCCGGTTACTTGTCAGGTTACGTCCCCTCTGCTTCTTCTCTGCCATGAGTGTTTTGCCATCAACAACCATCACGCTCAATTCATTTTGGCTCAAGTTGTTTTTTTCTCCCTATCATTAGGTTTGAGAGAAAAAAGTTTTGGAATGTTGGTAATAAGAAATTGATTCTGTTTTTGTTTCTCTAGTAATTGCATGGGATGTAACGACATAGGAGTACTCAGAATGGGCGGGTTGAGCCCATAAAAATCCAAAACCTTTTACTCGCATGTCCAGAGCGCTATGGCACCCTAAAAATCGTCCGGGATTAATCCCCAATTTACTAAGCGCGATTATGGGTTCACTAATAATCCTTGATAACGTAATAGCACGTTCAATTTATAATACAACCGAAGGGTAAGGTAAAATAGTCCTTTGTTGTTCAACAAAAAGTTTGGTTACGAGAAAATTGCCCAAGGCAGTTGCTTGCATTGGGGTTGCTTAATTAAGCGGTTGGGTCTTATTCGAGTCATTGTCACTGATCCTATCGTGAAGCAGAGTCATGAGAATTCCAGACCGTTTTCAGTTTCAGGACAGGACTTACGAAAGGGTTCTACGGAATTAAATGCGGTTTCATTTTCGGGACAGGTTTTTTACCTAATGATATGGTTTAAAACTAGTTTTTCTAAACTCGACGAGGACTGGCAGACGGGGAATAAATACTATTACGAGCTGCAGACCTTCAAGGGTCAGGTGGGATGCACCTACCTGCTTTCTGATCACATCACCATTGCGACCGAATAGTTACTTTACTGGCGACATCAAATCATCTTACTTGCCTGGAGGCTATACGAGATAACAATAACACGTTGTCTCACAACACCCATGGAATGTCATGGTGAAATTACGTTGGTGAGCTGGCAAATGTCACTGTATGCAAGATGCATGGGATGTTGCGGAGAAGCGTATTGCTAGTGACGTGAGACGAGAAACATCCACTGAAATTTGTATGTATCCTAAGTGGATTGGATGCGAGGGTTGTGTAAAAAACTACATCCATGTTATGCAAAGTGACGGGGGAAGTTCACGTATGTGCTCAAGCAACATCACTCTGCGTTTATTGCTGTTTTTACACATAGTGAAATGGGTTCGATTGAAGCACCTTGATGAGCATAAAACACGCGTATAAAGTAGCAGATGAACACGTTAGAATTGTCGCTCGCACACACGCATCGTCGTGATTGGTCGCGTCGATGACAATGAGGTTGAAGCTCTTAATTGCGCTATTGCGTGAGATAAAGTTGATGAAACGGCTACATGATAAGATAACGTATAACTCATCAAAATATTAATGCTTTTCGGGGAGGGGAGGCTCACTTCACTTTCAAACTTCCTCTTTTCCAAAGATTTTTTTTTTGGATTTATTTTTATGATGGCTTTCTTGGACTCGGGCGGGGAGAAAAAACCGTCCTCACAATGTCCGGGTGATGTGCAGCTAATCAATATTGCAGCAGCTCTCGGGAGAAATCTGCTGCTGCCTTACGAATTCAAATTATTCCTAAGATTTTTTTTCATTCGATTGATTCTTACTGATCTTGGACTTGTTTGGAACGGGAAACCGAAACTATTTACTATTTACCAGTGACACTGCGGTTTCATGGCAACAATATTCAGATGAAAATGGTAGATATGATGGCCGGAATTCGAAAATTGATCATCAATCACGAGATGGAGCACCCCATTTTGATGCGTATTGAGTCACGTCCGCGTTTTTGTCATGACGCATAATAAAGCGGTTTATTACTGTCTCCGAATCCACATTCATCGTTTCTCATACCTTACGCTTCACTTCACTGATAGAATCGTCAAGGAAATACATTTATGGACATATTTTCTGTGGAGAAATGTTTGGTTTTTGCAATCTTTTGACCCAGTTTATCGCGAAAGAGGGTGAGGCTGTGTTTTTCTCCCCTACAACGTATGGGTAGTGAAATTTCTCCAGGGAAATACATGATCCACAAGAAATTTTATTCAACGAATTCATCCGAACGAGTCTGTGTTTTAACAGGATTGTTGGGTTGTTGAGTACCCTGTCATTAGGTTGAAATTTCCAATCAGCCATCAGCTTGTCAAGCATCGCATACCTGTTTTAGAACAGCACCTTCAGAAGCGGTACCAGATTCTTGGATATTTACGTGTATGAAAGAATTGTAGAGCTTCGTTACAATGGGTTCAAAGACACGAGTATGGAGAATGAAAAAACCTCTTGTTTCTTTTGTGAAGATGTTCTGTCAATGTAAAATATGATGCATGGGCATGTGTGTTTATGCAGTATATCTTATGCAAATGGAGGTTCTCCCTAGCGACCAATTCATCTGCATAGATTTGACTTTTTATAACGTTTCGGTCAGTGGTCGTGTTGTGACCATGCAAATACGAGATAGTAAACTCCATTATTTTTATCCACCCCAAAGCATTACGTAATTGACATGATAAAGAATTGGGATACGTCGCTATACACGCATTATGTGTCTCTAGACATGCATAAAAGTTTGCTTTCCATACTTTTTCATTCCGATTTTTTTACCCCTAATGGGTTTTATTACGCACCGTACTCTGATTGCTAGTGACCATAAACATATAAAAGGGGAATGCCACTCACTCTCACAAATGCCATGTCCTCGTACGCATCTTTCCATTGGGAAAGTGTACACATATGCTACATGGTTTACGTTACGTGGAGTATAATTTACTTTACAATCGTTTATCATTTTTTGGATTCTGGCCTAGTTGACCTATTCGCTTCCAATATATGCACCATAGAGTCTGGACCACTCACCATGGCAACAGAATAAACCTTATTTCGAGTTTTAAAATGCGTGTCACTTGTAACTCGATTCTCCATGTGTCGTGTGCCTGATTGTGTCTCTATAGACCTGTCGTCACGGTCTGCATTTCTCAAAAACCTAAAGAAGTTTTTCAAAAACCTTTTTGAACACGCCAGCGTGCATTCTGAACAAGATGCGCTCTCCCCGGGTGCGGAGCCCTTACGATTCCTTGATAGAATCTTTAATCAGGCTCTCCTCCGTTGGCATGGGACTCTTTCGGAAATGGTCGCCTCTACTGGACAGAGCAGTTGTCGTTTTCTGAGCCCACATCATGAGCATCCCCATGGAGATTCCTATTTTCCATCCTGACGAATAGGAATTATTAATGAGCAGGCTTATCATGTATCAAGAAATAATAGACCCAATATAAACGCATTACGCAGTTTAAAACGCATTGTTACGTTTAAAAGTCCTTTTTTTGTCCCGACTGCGACTACCTGGTCAGAGACAAGCACATCCAGGAATAAAAAAATCATTTTTCCTACGCAACGGCGAGCTTCCCCGCTATGCACACATTCAAGTTCTTTTTATGAATACCTATGTGTTCACGTAACTGGATAAACGACAATTTGAGCAGCTTCCTAAGTGTCCGGCTTTATGTCGTGTTTATCAGGATTTTGTCGCTATTGTGCTGTAATGTCATCACGTTACGCTATCTTGAATCTACTCGTGTCATTTAACGTTATTAGGAGCTTCTGGAATTTTGATATGCTGACAGTTCTCGTATGCGAGAATCAATCTCAATTTGTTGTGGCTTTCTTCAAGATTTATCAAGGTTCGTATAAAAAAGCAAGGGACTTTTAATGACTCCCCAGTTTCCCGTTTACCTTTCCACAGCAAATGAACAGTATTCGTGGGACTTTATCACGTTCATGGAGTAATTATAAGGTTATCGTGACATTCTTTTGTTAGGACGTGGTTCTGGGAAGGATAGGTTACAAGGGCGATGTAAGAAACCCTTGTGAGAGCGATTTCCCCATAATTTAGTTTCATGATGATGTGTTATTGTCCAGCATGTTTTCGTTGAAAGAAATCCAATTATCGAGCGAGATTACGCGGTAAAAGAGCAACCAAGGGTTCTAAAATGAGAAACGTGACAGCTAATCTTGCTCAAAAGACCCGAGGTACCTTTTTTCTTTCTTCTACCTTTTGTTAGCCGTGATATTTGTCAACATTCCTACCTGCTGCGTTCTCTTGTACACCGTCTTTGTCGTGTGGCAGGGTTTGTGGAACGACAATGTACATGTTTTTTTACATGATACTTCGTAATAGCGTGTTGTTTAAGGGGCCTCTCGATCGGATGGATTGAGCAGCCTGATAGAGTACTAAATGGAATGCACGCATTATGCACAAGATTTCGGATCGAGTTGACATGGTGAAAAAAGTAAACTTGAAACCCCGGAAACATGTTCAACAACCCGATACGCGTGTTTTCAACAACCCCATTAGCGGGATAGGGGGAAAACACTTTAAAATGTTCACCCGGGTTTTAAACCATCCTCGTGCTATTATTTCAGTATGCGAGTTATTGTTGAGGGAGTTGGGATTTTATCTCTGATTAGCGCACTCGAGTGATGAATAATTAATCAACTTTTGTCTGCGTTTTAGTGACGAATTTTATGCTCGCGAGCTGCTTTTGGTTTATGGGATCAAAGGGGGGACGCCTAATTAACGGGAATTTACTGATTTATTACACTTTTCTGCTTTAACAATTTTGTTGGTGAGTGAGTAGGGTGTTCTGTACTGGTATGTTGGGATCGGGCGATTCCTGCTTTTTGACGTACTCTGAGGGCTTGAGAACTTGAAGGGAAGGAGAATCATCGTCATGACTACTTCGCTCGGTTTGCTAGTGGATGGCGTGGGAGATCTTGTACTAGTGTACTTGGACGAGAGCGAGCAAGAGTTTTTCCTTCAGAGGTTGGGGAGATCGCAGGGAAGAGTTCATGTGTTGAAGATGCTGTGCTGCAGAGAGTTACTGTGTTTTTACGTACTGCCAGGGATAGTGTGCTGCAGCATTTTCATAGTTTAGAGGAACGTACGAACGTAGGGTCCGGAAAGATATGCTCTAAAATCGGTAGTTTATGAATGCAAGTGTGCTCTAAAAACTGGTCATATATGGTGAAACATGTAAAATATGGCAGTAAAACTAACTTTAGAGAGTATAATCCAAAATTTTGAAATCGGTTTTTATTTACATATCATTTAGTACTGCTTTGAAAATTTATTAATTCTAACGTATATGCTTATGCATGATGAATAACAATTAAAAACATTTTATGTGTGTTAAGTACTTTGCAGTTTTAAAAATTGTTTGCGTTTCTCGGTGGTTTTAGGTATGCTTAATTTTTTAAAATTTGAATGAAATCTTTAATACGTTCAATTTGTATACAATATTTTCTAAAAACGCCTAAATGTGTCCGAAAAGCGTAAATATTCAAAACATGAGCTTTGTTTCGCATTGCTAACAAATGTAAAATCACACCAATGCGGTCTACATATATGTATGAGGAAAACGCATGTAAATGTTCTGACTTTGCATACTGCGTGTTTTGTTTATACTGTTGAAATATTAAATTGTTGTATAACATTGCATTATTGGGTGTTTAATACGAATTGTTGTCAGGGTGCTTGTTTAGTAATTATTGGTAAAATCCATGATATTTTCTGTGAAATTTCTCCGGACCCTAGTACCATGTTCATGTTCTCGCGAGAGCTCTCGTGTAGGTTCAGCTTGTACAAACCAAATCACACGTACAGATTTTCCACGACAATGCTTTATTTTCATGCTGCAGACCGGAGTGAATTCATATGACTAACATTTCATACTTTGTTGTTTATCATAAACGTCTATTCAACATAGTAGTGAGTTATAGAAGCACAAGCAGCACAGAATTGCAGAAAGAAGCTCTCATTGATGAGTATTTCTAGTTTTTATCTAAATGATTTTTTGTTATATTACACGGTTGGAGGAGCCTTCTATTTAAATCATATGCTTGATGATTAGCTAACTTGAATAAATTGAATTATCGAAACTGCATAATTATGCGTTTCTGCGACTAATTTTGGCACATTAAGTGCAGTATTTTTTAATGCACGTAATCTAATTTTATACACAATTTAATGCAAATTTACTAGTTATTGGAAACTGCATGCATTTTTCATGGTAGTTGCCTGAAGCCAACAAAATTTTAAATCGCTTTTAGTGGCAAGGTATACATTTACGATGATGAGTCTACGCGAATGAGTTTCTGGATGTGAAATCAGTTTTTATAACGGTAGCCGGGTTAAATCGCTATAACTACAACGCGATCATGTTAAAAATTAGTTGAAATTAGTGTGTTGAAAATTATGGGGATGAAACTTACACTCGAAAACTCCGATTTCTTAAACTCTCGTCAGTTAAACAGTTAATTAGATTTGAAAATGTTGAATTGAAACAAAAGTAGCAAATGTAACTAGATTCGTTGAATATTCGTAAATAGTCAAATAGATGATAGAAGAGTTATTTAAAATGCGTAAGTTGTTGATAATTGCGTTGAATCTAATCAGAACAATCTAATTACTTACGCAACGTTTCTCGTCTTCTCTTTCAAACGAGGTTGTTCGTCAGTATTACGTCATATCTTGTACATCATCACATTGTTTTTAAATTGTTACATAATCCAATCTACTTTCGCTCACCTTGCCCTTGCGAGTACACCCAAGTGTAGCATTAGGTATGAGTATTGAACAATTATCCCATCTTTGAATCGGTCGGCAGGTTAGAAGCTAATCAAAAGATGGTTGCCAATTAAAAAATGGGTAAAAACGACTATTCTTAATGAGGAAGGACGTAAAAAGTTATAAACGGAAGAGTTATTTCGCGTTTGAGAATTAGCATAGAAACACGATAGTTCGCACTTGAGCGATGAAAATGATGATGGACAAGAACGAACGATTAGTTATTCAAATCACATCACATCACACAAGCTGTTTGTTTTGTATACAATGCTGTTGAAATTGAGACTGTTTACTGCAGTCGTATATTTTACTTATCATGTTAGCTGTCCGGCACAATATGCTGGTGTATTCATTTTCATTGCGTATTTGCATCGTTCGACGATTCTTTTCTTGTAAAGTCCTAACATGCGATAATGAATTGTACGATGATAATTAGATTGGGGTACCCTTAGCAATAAAATGTGTCGAGATACGCAAAAGCGGGTTTGATTTATCGCCATTTCTCTGGGTGATGAGCTACTCGTATTTCAGGATCCACGTCAAAACACTACGTAGTTGCCTGACAACCGATCCATTTTTAACGCAACCGTGGTGTTAGGTGTTTTTAATCCAAAGGCCAAGGGATTCGCTCAACCTTTGAACGGGCTGATGAAATTGAGTACCCAATAAAAGTGTTTACAATTTCCTGAGATTCCCCTAATTAAAACGTCAGGTAATAAGGAATCCGTACAAATGGGTTTCACCTTGTGTATTTACAAAAGCAAATTTTGATTAATCAGTATGCGTCTGAATTAGTATGCAAATGTGTCGTGAACAATGATAAGGTGACAAGTGACAATATTGTTTGTCTAGAGTGCTGAAGAGTAACGAGTGGAATATTGAATTTCAGGCTAAAAGGTTCAGGTTTTTTATCAGGATTCTCGAGGCAAACATCATTCATCCATCAGGTTAAACGCTCAATTCCTTGTTATCGGGTTGCAGAGGGATCACAATTACACACATTTAGATACGCGTATCTACCAATTACTTTTGTATTACAATGATAATTCTTGAGATTTAAAATGAACGAGGCGCTTGATAACTCGCGACAAGAGAAGGGCTATCCCTCTTCTTCTCGTGCCTATTCGTCGACGGATTCAGGGACACACCCTGAGTCGTTTTCGTATTTCTGCTAATATTATGGAGTTGTTAACTGCTTCTTTACTTTGTTTTATGCGCCAATTTTTGGATCAGGGTTAGCCAATATCAAACAACTTATTGATACGTTCATAAATCGCACACCTCCGCGGTGCACTTTCAAAATTGGAAATACGCCGTTTGGTCGCTCAAATTGGAGACAATAAATGTTTAAATCAAACGCGCTAAACCAGCGCATGAGGGCTCAGGCTGTTGAATCCTCCTCCCTTTCTTTTGTTGTGTAATTTAATTCGGCTTGCTATTCAATTTAGAACACCAATTTGTTTTCAATTCGAGTGAATCGCAAACAATGATGCAGGAGCTTCTTGCCATACAATTTTATCGCGTAAATGTGAACGCATAATTTGCAACAAGTCTAGCAGTCGTTATGACGATTGCTCAGATGCAGCGTGAAAATGCACACGTTGTAAATGCAGCTATAAACACTAGTTCCTGTAGAGTGTTTGACTATCATGATTAAGAACCATGATGATGTGCTTTTTGATGATGACCACGACAGACATCGTTTAATGTGTAATAATCAAAATGAATTCCTGCGAATTATCTTGCGTCCAACTAATGAATACGATGGAATTCTTCGACCAAACCTATACGTAAAGTGCTTAAAAAGAGGTGAGAGGATCAAGGGACCTCAACACTCGTCAACAAGTTTCCTAACAACCAACTACTGCGCTTTGCTGTGCCCCATTTTTTTTTATCGTAAGAACTTTTTGTGATCTAATTGTGCAACAACTTGTGTTTCCATTCATTTTACATAACGTGGGACGTGATATTTCTAAATCAAAACTGGTTTTCTGTGTTTTCAGGATCGTGGAAGCTAGAGAATCGTAACATGAAGGGCGGTTTGGTGAGTGCGCTTTCTAGTTTGCTCGGAAGTGTTGGCTTCGGAAATTTGAATTGAAAAATGTTACATGGGAAAATATTTTAAATGCAGGTCATCGCGTTGCTGGGTTTGGTGGGTGTAGCGTACGCGGGGGTTGGTGTGCTGAGTCCGGCTGAGGAGCAGGACGTGTTGGCCCTGTACCTGAAGATCTGCTCGGACGGGAGGAGCGAGGCGAGTCAGGTCGGGGACGCCAAGGTGTTCTGCAAGAACTCCCCTGACCTCCTCTCTGAAATCGTGAACCATCAAGTTCAGGTTCCTGGAACGGCGCTTGGAGACCAAGTCGTGTTTATCCGTCCTCCTCCCGTTGTGTACAAGCACAACGTGAACATCCAAGGGGGAGGTGGGGCTGCTCAGAAGACCAAGATTTATGTGCTTCCACAGAAGTCTCAGCACGAGATCACCAGCCAGTACAACCCTGGACCTACCGTTACTCAGAAACCTACCGTTTATTTCCTCAAGTCTGATGGGGCTGACGGAAGCAACTTTGGGTTCAGGTACGGGATGCCCCTGCCCCTAGGGGCTGCTGGATACGCTTAAGCGGGGGATTTTATCAATCATCGAGCTATGTATATTTATAGTCACTTTCCTTTCCGTGCCAGAATTCTAGCTTTATTTTTTGTAACAACATCCAGTTTTTTAATAAAAATATATTACGACTTCTAAACACGTTGCGCTGATTCTTACAAATTGGGTCACCTCAATCTTTCACACGAGACCCGTTTTATTGTAAAAATTCTTACATGCGTTGTTGCATATGCATACAGAGCAAGTCATCTCGCTTTTCACTTTCATAAATTTATTTCACTATTGTTACCATAACACTTCTTAAGTGATTAAATAAATGCAGCGAATTTTGAAATACATTGAGCCTGATTTTATTGATTATTTCACCTGTTGCATAACAACGTTTTTATCCATTACGGAAAACTGCTGGAGAAACATTATAAATATCCGTGTTGCTTTAATAAACGCTTGCGTGTGTTTTTTGCGTGTTAGTAGAGATTCATAAAAACTACATGAGTTAACAGTGTTCTGAAACACGATAACCATGGGGATAAATGTTGCATGTAAAAGTGCATAACTATGAAGGTCGATAGTAACTACTGCAACTGTTGCATGATTGAAGAAACTTAAGATCTTGATAGCACTTGTGACAAGTTATGAATCATGCGTTTTTGAGAGAAGCCCTTAAAAGCGCTCGTGCTCAGCCAATTAGCAACATAAACTTGGGAAAGTATGGTATAAACCTTCATAAAAGGACAGCTAATCTTGAAATGTTTGAGTTTAAAATGACAGGTGGACAAAGGAACGGATCAAATTAACTCGAATGACAATGGTGACGTGGATTGACGAAAATGGCACCCAAAGACTCACGTTACCAATTGCGGCGATTATTACCCATCCCCGTTTTTGGAGATGGGAGGAATACATTTTATTTAATTGGGATGTCGGAGCTGGAATACACTCGATTATTTGCATACATGATCGTGTTTTAAGAACCCTAATTAGAGGAACCTCACGCTATTTGCATAATGCCATGTTCGATCATGATACATTTGATTAGCACTTCCTGCTACTGGAATTTTTCATTCACTTATCATTAAATTTTTTTATCTGGGGGACCACTGCATTTGCATTTATAAAAAGTGCAGTCGCAAGGTCCTTTAACTGCACCAATGAAGGACTAAAAAATAATGAACACAGCTATTAGGATTTTTAAAGTAAATGCGAGTAAGATAAAACTTTTGATCTTGAGACGACAACGCGGGATTATGCAATCGTGGAAGATTACCTGAACGATAATGATGACATTTCGCAACGATTTACGAACGATCTTGTCTGAAATGCAAATAACTCAGAATTTGTCGCTATAGAGATACTTTGGGATCAAATATTTGAAAAGGCATGTGAAAGCTGTGTTTGCATAGGCATCAAATAAGGATTGGTTGGAATGTTGAAATACTCTCGATTCGCACTTGCGTGTGCTTTATGTGCTTTACACTCGAACAAAAGGGATACGTGCTTGCACACATTTGAGGCAATCCATTTGTAGCGAAACTCGAGTGTGCTTTGTCCTCAACGCAGGGTCAAGCGAGTTGTCAAGTTACGGTTGCTATATCAATGTATGATCTAAAAAATCGTAATCTAGTGTATCTAACGACAAGCTGGTCAAGCTCATAAAATATCGCTGAATAAAGTCGTCTCATGTTCGTCTTCGTCAGCCTGACAGCGAAAAAAATAATTGGAGCAATAAAAATAGCAATTATTCTAGTTGCAGAGGAGCTGTAAACAAAACGTCAAATACACAAAAACTCACTTCACTTGAATATTGTGGCGAATTGACAAAGAAAGGGGTAAAAAATCAGTGCAGGACGCGTATTGAAGGACGCCGCGAGGACCAGCGCTCCACCTCCAACACACCTGATGAGGAGCGAAGTCGTGCTCATCAACGGTACGAATCACATGGGTTTCATTAATCGATCTATCTAAATATCAATCTTTTAATTGCTGGGATGCTCGCTCAACGGTGAGCAATCGCTATTATCAGACGTGTCAATATCAATAAAAGTCCTAATTTGCAGGTTGGGAGGTAGGGGGTTCTCATTTGCATTTTCATTTCCATGCATTAAAATTCCAGGTGAATGAAAGGGTTAGTAGTTAATCTCCATGGCATTGCAGGATTCCGTCCCAAAATACTCGCATAAACAAGTGTGATTTCATCATATTGTCAAGTAAACGGGACGTAATGGATTTGACCTCTCTCGCTACAATTACCACATGACAAATGGGGCTTTACTCCTCAACGCAAGCTCATAATGCACAACATATCACTCACCTCACCCATTTAGTGAGGTTATGAATGAATGGTGCTATTTGACATGGATATTTAAGAAGCAGATGCGTTGAAAATCTCTGCTGTCCCGTAATTCATATGAGCGCAGTGGGGTGTCGCGTAGTTAGTATTCACTTTTATTTGAGACTCATGATGATTCGAATTGAAGTACCGTGCGCTCTCTTGTCAAGTAGCCAGTTCGTGGTCATTCAAAAGCCCATTATCGTTTCAATTCTCAACAATCGGCAGCAAATTGTGGGCCATAAACGACCATACACGTGAGTTTGCCATTCTCGAGACGTTTGTTCCGTGTGAATTGAAACATGTTTATTGAACACACGATGCAGTGTTATGACAACTCGAATGTGTAACTTCCCAAATAGGTTTTCAACCATAACGTCCTGTTACGTGTCAACATTTCAGGAAATGAACGCATTTGCTTGTCCACCTAATAAATTGATGCAGAACCCAAATGGCGAGAATGAATGAAAAGATTTGGGCTCGTGTAATTAATTCTGCTGCCAAGTGAACGACGAGCTGATGAGTTCCTGAGAAAAGGGAGACAAGGCAACAATGACAATTTTCTTGGCTAAAATATTTTAATGAAAATGTGAGATTGGTATCTCGTATCCTTGACACTAATATCACTTCATCGTGCACATTCGAAAAAATACGCGTCCTTTTGTAATATTACGAGTTGGATTCTCGACACTGAATGATTGATTTCTGTACCTTGCTTTTGGCAACGAATTCAATATCAATCCCAAATTGAATTACTTGTCACATCATGAGGTTTATTAAAATATTGTGTATTAGGCTTTCGAAAAAATTCGTATTATCAAAGCAGAAGCGACTCTGTTCACACCCTTATTAGGGTGATTGCTTCTGCAGATTATTAAATAAGCATAATGCCTCACAGATTATTAAACGCATAATAAGGCTCGCATAATACTATTTATGGGTTATTGTTTAAACATGCATGTTGACATAACACACATTGTGTTTCACGTTGCAACAAAGGATTCAAATTGGTTTTACGTGCTGGTAATCCAAACAGCATTATTTGAACTTTCCATTTGCGGGCTTGGCTTATTGTCAATATTGCGATTGCTGCTCAGTTGCAGGTTTCGAGTGACCCAACAGTATTGAATTCTGCTTCTGGTGCTTTTTCGAAAAGTGAATGGATAACTTCTAATCCGTTCGTTTTACTTTCAATTTTTTGCGTATTTCTATTCAACGAGCCTCGCAGAAGTGACAAGCAGACGTATCGTCACGGTAATTTGTAATACATTTGCGATTGTAGCTTGTGATCTGATTTTTGTGTTTTTTTTCTAGTCGTACGATGATTTATTGGCTCAATTTTCGCGTAATTCTGCGCGTTAACTGATTCGGAAGCTGTAATAAATCATATTTTTTGCGAAAAAAGTGAGTTAATGTGGCACGATGAGAATTTGTGTGGGCTGTGTGTTTTGGGTAAGGCGAAAATATTTTATGCGAGATTCTTGACAGGTTGATATGAGTTGCATTTTCCTAGGTTTTGATTCATGTTGAGTCGCTGCCAATTACTCCATCCAGCGACGAGCTGAGCACGCTGAGAGCGCAACAGATCGCTGAGCTGTGGGCAGAGTACTGTTGGAAGGAACGCGGCGCTCTGGGGACTCAGGACGTCGTTTCCGAACTGAAGCGCTTGCTTGGCTCGCTAGAGAGCACCATCACGGTGACTTGCGAGGAGGCTCCTGAGGAAGACACGCTTCAGGAAATTGAACCCCCGAGTGTCCAGAAGCAAGTGATTTTTGTTGAGATCCCGGATCCCTCGTTTATTCATATGCCTCCGGCTCCTCCGAGGGTCGTCATTTACGTGCTTCCTCCTGAGGAGTCTCATGTTTTTAACATCGTAGACATGAGGGAGGTCAAGGTTCAGGAGCCAGTTGTGCGGTTTCTGTCACATGGGGTTGATGATTCTCAGCGACTGGCCAGGGGTGTGGTGCAGCCAGGAGATGACTTCGAAGTAATCCGTGCGATATCCTATTGGGGGGGTACTTGATCGTTTCCTTGGTGCTCTGCCAATTTATCATGATTGATGGAGTGCGGTGCAATTTGTCCTGCAGGCGCAGGATCGAGTAATTGTGTCAAATTAATGGTTGGGATTGTTTTATTACCAATAAAAGTACTTAGCCTTTCGCCACCTGACATTCATGCGTTTAACTTTCGTTTTTGTTTGCTAATGCCTAAACTCTTGCATATGCAAATTGCTTTGAAAACGCTCACTTTGATTCGAAGAGCTCGAAAGCTTGAGAAACTTTGTATCGCCGATGCTCAGCTCATGAGATTGAAGCACAAAAATGCGGATTTGTAGAATCGCGTAATAATCGTAATCATACTTCATCTAGATGAGTTGGAGCAACGTAACAACATTTATTTCATACAAATATTTGCTCTATTTTGAAATGCATTCAAATACGTTGCGTAATTCGTATCAAATTTCAATCTCATTTTCAAATTCTTGCTGAAATTCGATTCTTCAGAGCGTCCACGTTAATGCGACTGGCGATGGATACTACTACTTGAGTGTACGATTGTTGTGTATTTATGAAGGTATATTGTTGTCAAGCACAACACGTCAAAGGATCATCACAACGGATTCATCAATCTTGTGTTTATGCAGTTTTTTGGAGTTTGTTTGAATAAAAATGTGAAATGCGAGTTCTAGTAATTCAAAAGTCTGAGAGATTCAAAACCCCTTACCTAATCAAGTAATTAGGGGGAATTAGCATAAGGACGAATATTCACCCTTTCATTTTGTGCAGATTTCTTGATTTAGCAGTGTATGTCTATTCGTAAATATACATGGTGACAGGTGTGCAAGAGACTGATGAGCGGTCGCAACACCCACGATGTCAAACAAATCGATAAAATTACACGTGGGATGAGCAGTTGGCCAAGCTACGACGAAACATTTAATTGTGCGTTTACATGAGTTTAAAATAATATTTTTTCTGCAACAAACACTTGTGATTCTCATGAGCGCAACCACAGCGTCTCGCTCAACTGCACATCCCTAATGCTATACTAATGACTGTGAACACCCGACCTTCTGCAGCGTTTTTGAGCTTTTTCAAATTCACAAACGGAATGCACTTTCAAGAATCACTAACTCAAGTGGATGTACACAATATTCCGTACGAATTAACGTGCACTTGAGATTTGACAAAAAAGCATTTCTTCGTGACTCTGCCCATTAGCGAAATTGCTAAATGCGTTTCACATGTTCGGACTATTTTGTTGCACAATGCCTCGTTTTTTTACTAACGCGCTTATGCATCTTGACCCTTATATGAACGCTAAACTGGCTATTACGGTTTCTATGGAGATGGGCTTGTATAGCTCCGTTGCGTGAGTGAATCTCGATTTAGCGAATAAAGGGTGTTATTTTTTTATGGTCACATGGCCGAATAAAATTATACCCATTTTTGTGAAACATGATGAGTTTGATGAGCAATGTGGTTATTATTCTCGAGAATGAGACCGTGTCGTTTCAGCCTTCGATTGTTGATTTATTTAGCCTAATGGGTCAATTTAGAGTCAAGGAGTCTAAAGTAAAAGTGCTTAGGCATGCGTTTCTATGTACGTTGAGTTGCATTTCAAAACTAATCAACACAGGAAATCCATCCGGGTTTAATGTATCGGGTTAATGGTCGTAATAACGTAGGAACTGAATGCAGCTATCATTTTCGTTTTCATTATAATTTTTTGTTTACGTGTGTTTTGAAAGGGAAAAACAAATTTTGTATATCTCCCAAATAACGCTATTACTCAATCGCTCACGTTATGAAGTAACTTGCTACTTGAATCCTTCAATCAAGTTCTTTTCTGCACCCTTTTAATTTCTTACCCTTTAGTGTTCGAATTCGTTGGGCCTTTTTTATCCCATAGCTTCTTGCTTCCGTTCTTCTCAGGGGATTTTTGCTTTACTTCACATTCGTACTTGTTTGTCCGTCCGTCCACTTTTGAAATCTGTTCTTTTCAGCTATTCATCGCAATTGCGATTTAAATGATTTAATTTGAAAATAAAACAATGCTTTCAAGCCTCAATGTATCGAAAAATTGTGCCTGTCCACGTAAGCAGAAATGTGCATTAGAATTTGTGTATTTTATTATCATAATTCTAAGTGACTTGTAAAAAGCTAGTAAAAATGTTTTGATAAATAATAATTCAAAATAAACGCATGGTTATTCAGCGCTTTTGACCATCGGTTACGGCAGAGGCAAGGCAAAAACAAGTGAAACTAAGAGCATATTAGCTGAAGTGACACGAATGTGTACAAAGCTTGCGTGTAAAGATCGCTGCACATCTTTCAATAAAGGGTACTCGAAACTTGTTTAGGCGATAGTGACATAACGCAATACGTAATAACGCGATAGTAATCTGCTCGCTAACACGTTTTGAAGATGGAATCTCGTCTCATTCCCAATTGACCAAAGGACTTCATTGCACATTCATTCATTTCACTCGCTCTTTTTTCGCGACTCATTCAGGAAATATAGTAAGTAAAAAGTTACCTGAGCAGTTGGTTTTTTGGCACTCATTTCCTTCCTCTCTAGTGCAGTTTTTAATTTAAAAGCGAATACTCGAGGATGTAGAGCAGGCGGAGGGGAAATTAGAAACTCGTGAACTTTTCATTTCGAAAATTATACACCAAAATGCAGTTCGCGTCAGTTTTGGTAAGTCTCGGTTCTTTAATTTCCATGGTGAATTTGTACACGTAATAATAACTTTTGATTCCAGATAGTGATATGGATGATAAACGCCGTGAGTAGTGGCGTGATCTCTGACCTCCCAGATGACCAGGTGGAGCAAGTTCTGGCGCTATACCACCAGTCTTGTGGAGGGGGTGGTTACGCCAACAGTTTAGGTGGGTACGGGGGCAGTTCTCCGAACGAGAAAGTGAGCATAGTGTGCAAAGAGCCGAGGGAGTATGTTTCGCCCGAGGATAGGAAAGTTATAAGAGTCCCACCTCAGTACGGTGGGGCTAAGAAGCAAGTGATATTCGTGGAAGTGCCCGCGACGCATTTTAAGCACGAGATCACGTTGGTTCCAGAGCCTGGGAATGATAAGAAAACTAAGATCTATGTGCTGCCGCAGAAGGCGGACCACACGATTCATGTTGACGATCAGCGGGCTAGTGGGCCTGGGGCTAAGCATCAGGTTTTCTTCCTCAAGGGGAATCCGGATAGGCGTATCCTGCTATCCTCCGAGTTCTGATAACTATGGACCTCCAGCTCCGCCAAATTAGGGTGGTCAACAGGCGCCACAACAGCCTCCAAAACTACGCGAAACCCTCCACAACAGCCCTCCAACAAATTACGCCAGCCCTCACAGCAGCGCCTCCCCAAACTACGAGCTCCCTCAATCACCTCCTCCAAATACGGAGCTCACAAGCTCCTCCTCCAAATTATGATCCCCTCCACAACAGCCTCCCAAATTTATGGAGTGTCTGAAATCAAATTATCCGAAGCCCCTCCAATCCCGTCACCGCAGCAGCCACCTTCAACTACGCCCTCCCCCCCCCCCCCCCCCCCCCCCCCCCCCCCCGCAGCAACCATCAACGTATGGAATTCCCCCAAATTACGAGCCATCTAATCCTTCATCAAGCTACGGATCATCTAACGGGATCCCAGCCGGCTACGAAGTGAAGCAGACGTACGAGATCTCGTCGAACGGCTTATCAAGCTCTTCAAACAGCTACTCGAGCGGTTACTCGAGCTCGAGCTCATCGTCTGGGAACTCCCTCTCGAGTCTAACGTCGTTGCTCTCTAGCCCCTCAAACAGCCAATCTCAAAACTTAAACTACATAAGCGGTTACAAGTCGCCATTCTCGTCATCACTCTCATCATCGTATGGCTATCCCCTCTCGTCTGACTCAGACAACAGCATCTCGAGTCTGCTGAAGAAGCTCTCAGAGCGCATAAAATCGTATCCAAGGCGACACGCAAGTTTCTCATCGCACACAACACCCCGCCCATCCAGGTTCATGTTCCCGTCAGAGTCTAACGTGCTGCCAGTTTACAAGCCGCTGCAGCTCGTAGCCGCGTCATCTCACGCCCAGCGTCAAGGAAATTCTCGTCTAAATTCAACGGGAAAGGCGTGATACGCGCGACGGAGGTTAAACTGAATGCAAGTCAAGTGCTACGCGACCCTCCAGTCGAGTTTTCTTTTATCCCAGTCGATCATGATGTGCCGTCAACTACTCCGTATGAGGAGGAAGCAACGACGGAGCCCTCCCACGCTGACTCTGCGGTGAAGAACATCCACGACGAGGAGGAGAGCCCCATTTTCGACGTGCTGCCAGCAACGTATCTGGGTTACTCCTACATCCTCGACAAATCCACTACACCTATTCCAAGTGAAGTGTGAGGTGTGAGCATAGTACACTAGTCTTGCGTAACCGTAATCGTGTGTTGTAGTTTTTCGTGTCAAATGACAAACGATTATGAGATGTGATTGCTAATCCGCTCGCATTTGTTTCCTGATACAAATGTGACGCGAATCTGCAGCTGACGCCCGAACTCATTGCGATATACCAATATCTTATTTTTTGGAGTGGTGTGACGCTTCAAGTGGCAATATTTTATGTACATTATTTCGTTAATTTTAATTCTGCTTCCTCTCGAGTTCCTTACTTGTCTCAACTTTATGTTACTGATCGTTTGATTAATAAAACTGAAGCTCATGTGTTGGGCCGTTTTCTGCTCTGAATTTCTACTCGCATCTCATTATGTCGCATTTGTCACGTGGTAACGTGTTTCTTGAGCCGTTTATGCTTGCAACGAAGCGTTGAAGTTTGTTAGTAAATTCACGTAATTAATAGCGTTATCTAATAACCAAATTCCTACGTGATTGCGATACGAGAGTGGTAACAAACCGGTTGGCGAGTAGATCCTTGCTTGGATCCTTGCTTGAATTTATTACACCATGAGCTGCATTTTCATTAGCGATTCTCAGAATCAACGCGAGAGAATCGTAATAGTACGTTGTACTCTGTCGAGCTCTTACAAGCTTATCTCAATTTGTAATTTGTTTACTGATAAGTTAGTTTGAATAGGAAAACAACACTTTTGCAACAGGAAGAGGTGTGGGCTTATTTCGAATACGTATATTTGTTTTGCGTACATTTTTGCGTTTTTTGTTCGTTTGTTTGGATGGGGAATTTTGACGTGGATTTGATTTATGAGCGACAGGAGATTTTATAAAAGTGCAGCGGATCTGGAGCTCATTGGAAAATACATGCAACGGGAATTTGCAGTAATAGGTTGCAACTGAGAAAATTATACAATAATCGCATATTCAGTTAATTATACTCATGGTATGGTGATTCTAAAGGGAGCTTGCAATTTTTGTAGTATCACAAGAGTTGTGGGTTTCAATAAATATTAGATAGTACGTAGCATTATTAAATTAATTGTTGGTAATCTTTCAGCATTTTGGAGTAGCATGGGTTGATTGGACCATCCCATCATCATTTATAACTCACATGTCACTCATCCGCAACTGCCATTTAACTCATCTACAACTCACATTTAACCACTCTTGACTTTTGTTTAACTCATGACTTGTGTGAATCTATAAAAAATGATTTTGTGGTAATGCACACGCGTTTTTAGTAGTTTAGCAATTAAAGTTGATCAAGTACAAGCTCGCGGATGCATCAGATTTTGGTTTGCACGATTTGAAGGCTCAAATAAATTTACATCACATATACATTTGGGATATTATACTACAGGTAGCATAGTTCTTTTCCTCAATAAAGTTTTACTCATTTATAACTCACGTTTAACTACTGTACTCGTATTCTTAACTCATCTATAACTCCCAGGTTTATTGAAACTTGCAAGCGGGTAAAAGCGTTCGATTTTAAAGGTTTAAAAAATCAGAGATAAAAATAATATAATTCAAAACGTATTGAGTCGTGTAAGAATCAAGCTTTAGGCACATAAGTTTGTTGACAGCAATAAAATTTACTAACATGAACGTAATAAATGCCGAGTACCTGTGTACTTTCACGTGGCAGCATCTTCAATCATTTTAATTGCGTGGATGAATTGCAGGTAAAGGCGAACAATGTAAAATGCAATGATAATTTGTGCAGCGATAAACCGAACGCCTTGTAATTGATGATGCTGGGTTGCTTGAATACTTCACACTCATGTTAACGACTTGTAACGCGATAAACGCGCTGTGGTCGTTTACAAACTCTTGCGCTTAAATCACCTACAACCGCGTGTGAAAGCCTATTCTCATGGCGCTTGACGCGTGTAATCTCTTTGACGATGCGGTTTGTTTCTGATGCTGTGGATTAAGGATCTAAAGTTTTCTGGCTTTTATTTGCGGACAATCATCGTTCTAACGGTTATGGACTTCCAGCGTTGCAATGCGGTGCAGAACTAATTATGAGGAATGAACTAACGAACAATAGCGTTGTCCCTGGCGACTGAAAGTTGAATTGCTCATTAATGTGCATCACGTGCGGGTTTGTTAACAAGTTCGTGAATTTCTTTTTCGTGAATATCGCACTATCAATTTCAATAATTAATGTGCAATGTAATTCGATATATATGCAATTTGCAATAAATTAGTATGAGTATGTGGTGTATTGAGTTTCGAGTTTATTGAATATTCAGGTACTTGAGAAACTAAATGAGATGTTTGAGGCGCTCAGGTTGCCTTTCTTCCCACCACGAGCGTCGTTTGGAGTAGCTGGTCGTAAATGAAAAACACGAACGGTCTGTTCACGGTGAACGGCGTCAAGAGACGGGCTTGAGCTGGAACTGCTTCAACTGCAAAAAAACGCATTTAGCACATTTAATTCGGAGTTTTTTGAAACGCAATTGCCATGAAATAAGAACAAAAGCGTGATAAACTGACTGAAGTTGGCGGAGTGCACCCTGATCCCCCTTCGCTCACGTCGAGGTACGTTTTATGCACTGCGTTGGTGACGTAGAGCTCTGGGGTGGGGTTGGTCGACCATGTCGCTGAGGTCGCGTGCTCGTTGCTGAAGCACTTGTGACGTGTATTGACTCTAGCGGGTCGATCAGGTCGACCGTGTCCTGGACTTGGAGCGGGGAGGGACACCTGCACGTGTGTCTTGGTCATTCTGCTCAGGATCGCTGGGAAAGGGAACGACTCCAGGTTGGTTTCTAGCTCTGCTATCGGGATGCCTATTTCTGGGAGGATCACGTTGAACACGTACCTGCTTGACTTGTACGGGATCGAGAGCACTGACGCGTTCAGCTCGGGGATCTCTCCGAAGAAGTACGCTCCGTCCCTGTGCATCATCGGGAGCTGGACTGAGGAACCGTCCTCGCGGGTGAACGTTGCGTTTCGCGTTAGGAGTGGGGTGAAGCCTTGTTCCCATGACGCCTCTATCGTGAATCCGCTCACCAGCATCAGGCCACCGTCTATCACTGATGCGTTTGCGTCCGTTGAGTTGTCTTCCGTGTGGGTAATCACGTTCTCGAGCACTCCGTGGGAGGAGACTCGCATGTTCGAGTTCACGAACTGGGTTGCTGCTGACGCGTTAGAGAAGTGCGTCTGGACAAGTTCTCCGTGGAAGTCGTCGTGGACGCTGTTCACGTACGCGTGATCGGGGCTGAACGAGTGGTCCAGGAACAACCGGTTCACCAGGTTCAGAGAGCCTTGTTCCGATGGGTGCTGTGAACGGGGTTTGTCATTTATTTTTTAACTGTTGGGCAACATCCCTGAGCGATTTAGTCACTATAGTGATGCGTTAAATGGTGAAACGTACCTGAATGGACTGTAGGAGCAGGCGAATGCCGGTGTGAACGACCGTGTCGTTGAGCTTGGAGACGGCGAGAGCGTTTGCGATTTCCAGCGCCGTGTTGCCACTCGCAGCACTCCTCAGCGTGAGCAGACTCGTGAACACGGTTAATGGAGAATACACAAGGTCCTCGTAGCTAGGGGTAAGTTCCTCAGAGTCCTCCGGAGCGTACGACTTCATGGCGGAGTAGAGCCTGCTCGAGAATTTGTTCGCTGATGAGAGCACCCGCTTCATGTTCAGCACGGCGGCGTCCTGCTCTGTCAGCTTCGGGGCTCGGGGGCGCTGCGAGTCAGTCCTGTACGCATGTGCATGTACTGGCGCTGGACAGCGTGGCTATTGCGAAGATTATTAGGAATCTCATTGTGTCTCGGGGAACGGTCGAACGTGAACTGAGGACTGGTGCACGGATACCCGGAAATTACTGCGGGTGATGTCAACATAACTGTTTGCTGAACTGATTTGCATGAGACATTGTTTTGCGTGAACTCGCCTGGCTGCGTGCCATCAACGGATCGGTATTTGTCATCGGGGTGAGAACGCGAATTCATTAATTCATGTCAATTGCCAACTATCTGGGATGAGCGAACACAAACCTGTTCCGTTCGGCATACTTGTTCTTCTCATTCGCACCTACACGCTAATGCTTGCACTTGTACACAAGCGAATGCGCTTGATCTTTGCTTTTATCTGTACACTGGGCTCAACTTTTTTTCGCTTCTTGTTATGTTGCTTATGGAGAATATTACTTTATGCACTAAACTGAAAGAGATTTATTGAAACTCTCTACACTCTTGCGAAAATGGGCTGTCACCTTGGAAACTGCCACTACACGCGATAACCTTTATCATGAAAGAAATCATTCATGAGACAAGTTGCAACTCATCGTGTTATTTGTTTATGCAAAATGCGAGTGAGGAATGAGTGGAATTTATTTCCTGAGCACAGGAAGCGGATGATCCACACTTGTAGATTGGGGCTTCCGAGAACACTATCAATGAGCTTCGTGTTTTGCTTCAAAATGTGAGCAGCTCTTTCATCGCTAGTGGTCGTGCGTCATGGCAATATTCACCCACAAGATCACCATGTTGCGTTTCAGTCATTCTATTTCAAAATGAAGCTGCGGTGCGACAGGAACGTGTGTTTGTTCTCGTTCCTCGTGGTTGTGTTGACCATTTGCGTGTGCTTCTTTGTGCATCGCCAGGGTCAGGGCGGTTCGACTGGCGGTTATGCGACCTGCGGGTTTGGGGCTAGAGCTGAAAAGCAATCAACGCAGTTGGGGCATTTAGGCGAGTTCAAAGACTGCGGGTTTCCTATGGAGGGTTGCGGTGACGAGGAGGATCCGGATTTCATGGTATCGCCCTCTTATTGCCGGTGCGATGAAGCTTGTGTGCTTTATGGGAATTGCTGCGTTACCGTGGTCAAGAGGCTGTCGGAGGCTCCCGTTAACAACACCTGGAGGTGTGTGCGGTTGCCGGGATCGGTGAGTACACGTTTTATTCGTGTGATTGCATTTTTAAAATACTTTGCTAAACGTTGATAGGACGACGGAGTGCGGATGATAAGGAGGTGCCCGAGCAACTACGCAGATGACTTTGACAACAGGCGGCTTTGCGAGAGACCTGAGTCTGAGTGCAAGGAGAACGAGGATATTTGCCCTTGGGTTGACCTCCCCGTCATCCACAACGCTACGAGGCACCTCTACGCGAATATCTACTGCGCTCGGTGCCACGGGCTGAGGAACGAGGACTTGTACAGGGTTCGGGAAAAGAAGAACTGCACCAAGAAGTTTGTGGGTGGCTGGGAGGCGTTTAAACACAGGGCTGAGTATGCTGGTGGGCTGGAGTGGCGGGATCCGGGGGATTCCGATCTTAACTGCTCCGTGAGGATCTTGGAGTTGGAAATTGGGGCTATTCGGACATTTGTGCCTAGCGTCAGGTTCTGCCCGCTGGGTGCGGGGAAGGGTGTGATCAGTTCGGGGACCTTGGGGTCGCCAACCTCTGCCATGCTTACATGCAGGTCGTCAACGTGAGGGCCGTTGCGTACAAGAACCCGCATTGTGCCAAGTGCGACCTGCCGGGATCAGCATCAAGCGGGCAGTGCCGTCGGCTGCCGGCCAGTAAGTTTTGCTCTTTTTTGCGAATTTAATTTAACGTTTCAATTTGGCAACACCTTCACTTTATTTTTAGGACAGGCTCGGGATGAGTGCGGAAGTGAGGATACTGGAAATGGAGCTGCACGGTTTTCAGATACGCGCCTTCTCGTGTCGTTTTTACTGGGCATTCAGATACGCAATAAAGTTTATGCGGTTAAGTTGTTCTGAAAGAATTAACTTGTTAAACATGATTTTCTCTCTTACTAAACGGCGTTTCAATAGAAGCATAAATAGGATCATGACGCGTGAGTGAACATGTGAACATGGTGCACAAGTTACGGGTTAGGAATGCAAAGTGTAAAATTATGTTATCAGTATAACGATTTTTTATGTGTGTGCAAAAAAAGAGCTTGGTGCAAGTTGCACCTACCAAAACGGGTTTAGGCAAGTCAGTGTGTTACGATGTTAGCATTCATGTTTGGTTTACTTGTAATATTAGCACGTATCTGGTCACTTCGCTCGGCTGTTTATCTTCACTCTTTCGTTGCATATGAGAGACAAGTTTATTTCATGATCGTCACGTTTGCGTTATCTTTACTCGTGCTTATTGAAATGTGCATTTTTTCTTTGGAAAATGTTTGAAAATCCATGTTCCTAACTCACGTTTAAACCATCCTGGTGCGTTTTTAACCCACTCATAACTCATTTATAAACCGGAACGATGTGTGCTGGAAAATGGAAGTAATTACACACGTTTATTAAATTGCTAAATAAAATTTGCAAATCCTAAATTGGAAATTCAATATAAATCATGTGAAATTGAACGAGAGGTGCGTGGAATGGATCTCCGATGGACGTTGATAGTGGGAATCTGGTATATTGGTCATAAGCTAATGAGCAGGCTAGAACAATCGGCCAGGTGTGTATTATCATAATAAAGCAGTTGTGCTAGTTTGCTTGTAGTTGCCCCATGAGTGGGGCTTCCAATTACACATGCATGGGTAAAGTAGGTCAGGTTTGGGTTCTTGTCTGTCCAGAGTCCAATGACTCCTGTGCGAGAAAACTATCGCTGAAGAAATAATAATGAAGAAACTCACGGAGCTGCATGTGCTAATCATGATGGTTGGGCTCAACTGGGGGGTTCGGATCGGGGACAACAAGGGCCCGCTACTAGAGTCGCTTGAGGACTACGAGAAAACGCTCGAGATCGTTATCAATGGGACGAGGATCATCAGGGCTGATGAGCCGGTAACCTAACTAGATCGTTTAACCTTAACTTATGGTTTATGAAAACTTTTAACTGATAAAACGGGTATTGTTCCAGGAGCTGACGCTGATAACGTTCCTGCAGAAGGCGGTGAAGTCGTACGGTCAGAAGAAGGTTGCAAAGTCGATCCACGAGCTGGCGCAGAAGAACCTGTACGACCTGATTTGGATGCTGGCAGGGGACCTGGACACGTTCCTGATTTTCGACCTTTACAACGTGTACTCTGCGGCTCAGTCAGACACCCAGGTTCTCTCAGTTTACGAACGGTTTCGTGCGGGAAACGTGAGCCGAGCCATCGTGCCCGAGGTATTTGCCCTGGATAAACGGTATGACCAGTACGAGTGGTGGCAGCGGGTGAGGGGTCGAATGCTCGCCAGCGTGGATAGGTACATCGGTGGGAAGCTGCTGGACTCCGTTACTGCGCCGCCTATTGTGTATGATAAGGACGGGAAGCCCATCATCGCAGGGGTTAGGATACCGGATTCTAGCACCATTTACCCGCCCATCAGGGTAGCCAGCACGGTCGATCCCGTTGACATTGACAGCGATGAGGATTTGTTAGAGTTTCTCAACTTTGAGGAGTAGCACACGTTAACTTGTATTTATTTTCATTACGCTTCAAGTTATAAAGTTTAAAATAAAAAGCTTATAAAATTGCAACGTCCGAGCACCCCCTGAATATTTCTTGGTCTCCGCACCCATTTGCGTGTGTTCCGTTTCTGCAGTCGCCCCAGTTGTTGCCCGTTCTGTAGTGCCACTGGATCGAGCACCTGGAACATGTTACCCCGACTGGGAGTCTTGCTTCCGTTTTGTAGATCCCCTTTCTCCTCGTTGCTGGCAGCCTTGTTGTCCCGGAGGATAACGCTAGCACGTGCTTGTAGCATTCCTCCGTTTCGGGTTCTGCGTTCGAGTTCCTGGCGCAAAGTCTGAACTCGAAATACCCGTCGTGAGCCCCCGTTAGCTCCACCTTCAGCGGGATCGTCTGGGGGTTTCAAGCGTTTTTATCAGCGTTCATATTTTTCGAGCATTTTTAGTAATCTGTTATTACCTGTCCCCTGGTGTAGTTCCTGACAATGATCCCGCGCCCGTACTTCCCGCCGTCCTCCATGCTTCTTGGTTTCGGGTCCGCCCAGTTGTCCCCGCACACCCCACTTTCCTCCGTTTTGGGAGTACAGCGTGCTCATGCTTCCGCACCAGAAGGCGTCGTCGTCGTAGTTCACTGGCGGGTTCAGGTGCTCGAACTCTGGGAATCTCCAGACGGACGCGCGCATTGGCGGGTCGAGCAATCTACCGTGGGAGTGGACTTCCGTCACACTCCATAGCATGATACTCAATAGCGTGCAATAGATTGCCATGTTTTAATCGCGTTTTTGATTTGGCATCAGTTCACGCTTCATCGGGCTTTATATTCTTACCGTGGGCCTTGGGCACTTGGCTGGAAACCTTTTGTTTTCAGCGGCGTTTGTTTCAAGAATTATATGACATATCCTGGTGCATATTTTGCTCGTCTTTGAAACGAACAAGCTCATTTTCATGATAATTGCGGGACCTTCTCGTGCAGTTGGGATACGCAAAACAGAAACGTGTGCTTTTGTGTCGTTTCCCTGAATGGATCGATTGGTAGTTATCAATGCTCAAGTCAATGGCAAACTCAGTTTTCTAAACAAAACGGGTTGAATAAAGGAAAACTTCCAAGTTTCGTGTTTGAGGTTTATCCATGGCATGAGTTATGAGTGCGTTAAACATGCATGTAAATGATTTTAATAAAACTTGGGATTGGTTTTGACTCGATTGTTATACTCGAGTTAAGATGAGTTGTACTTGAGTTATGAACGTGTCGCATTGGAGTTACGTATTAGCTATTTATGACTGTCGCATATTTTATTGGAGCCAGAGGAATCGGAGCATACCACAAATAGAGCCATACCATATAGGCATTACCACAAACAATTTCTAAGAACACGCTTGTAAATCACAAAACCTTGGTAGCTCGATTCTCAATCTCGGCGTTTTGTTTTCAGCAACAACCTTCAACTACGAGTTCTTTCAATTATAGTTCAACAAACAACGGGTAGAAAATTGCCTTTTCAACTCCATAAATAAAATACGTATGTGAATTAAATGGTTCATGAATAACAAAGCCTCTTCCAAGCCTTTGTGTAGAGCAGGGGCGAACTGAGAACTGCGATTGTAACTTTCATTGACTGATGTCACTCATTCATATTCGATGACTGGACTGAAATGCTTTTCTGAATAGTTTAGCGTTTTGCTGACCAACCAAATTGAATAGTTAATTCTGCTCTAGTGTTCGCAATTAAATGACCGAAAGCCAACTACAGCACCATGAATAAACATATTCCAACATCATGACTCATGACAATGCAAATAGTGTTTGCGAGTGGAGTTGGTCATTCTCAGGTTTATGCAAGCGCGTGATAATGATGTGCAGGTTATTTCACACGACAAGTGTGGCATTTTGCAACGCTTTTGTGGATCAATTGTGGTGCATCACGCTGCGGATGTTGCGCTGCTGTTTACTGCTGATTGCGGATGTTGCGTCGTGTTCTACTCGCTCGTCATCAATTTGCAATTTCAGTACTGAGGTTTCAGTGAGACATTCATTTTCGTTTAGTTTAGTTTAGTCGCTAAAATGCTTCTGTTTCTACTGTTGGTTGGCGCATCTGCAAAGTCGGTGAGTGAGGAGTGCCACGGGTCCGTTGGTGATTTGGCGCTCCCGTTCCTGTCCACGAAGCGGCCTTACGCGCCTAAAAACACTGACCCCGAGGTCAAGTTTCCCGAATCCTGTGAGCCTGTTAAACTGTGGGTGTTTGGGAGACACGGAACTAGGTATCCTGGCGAGGATGACATTAATTCTATGGTGGCGGTTCTTCCAGCCTTGCATGCTGAGATGTCGCATCACGTGACTCTGCCTTGTGCGATCGTGACGCTGCGTACTTCGCATCCTGGACTCTACGCTCCGATCTTAACGTTTCTACTGAGTCGTTTCTGCATACGCAGGGGTGGGGCGAGGTGGCAGTCATTGGGGGGAGGTTCAAGTCCAGGTTTCCTGGGTTGTTCGGGGGGGAGTTTGACAACAAGACGCATTACGTGAGTTTCATTTTGATTTGAATTTAGTTCAGGTTGGAAATTGTTTAAGTCCTGCATCGATTTATAATTCCAGTTCCGAGCGACGGACTCTGAGCGCACCGTGTCGAGCTTGAGGGCGTTCACCTCAAGCGCGTTTCCGAACAGCTCGGTCTGGTTCCCAGAACCGATCAAGAACGACCCGGTTCTCAAGTTCTACTCGTCGTGTACGAAGTGGAAGGAGGAGGTGGATGACAATCCTGCTTCAAGGGAAGAACTCCGCAAGTTTGAAGTGTCGGCTGTCATGAACTCGACGTTGGCTCGCGTTTCGAACACGTTCGGGTTGAACAGGAACCTGACATTGCACGAGATCACGATCATGTACACCGCTTGCGGGTTTGAGACGGCGTGGATGAACGGGACGGCTTCGCCTTGGTGTGTTGGGTTCTCTGTTATGGATCTGGGCGTTCTGGCTTATCGGGAGGACCTGGAGTACTACTGGGTCGATGGGTACGGGGCAGGTCAACTGGGAGCAGGCGTGTGTCGCCGTGCGGGACGCCGTGCACTTTTTGGAGTGAGTTTTTTGGAGGGTCATTTAATGCCACGCCTAGAGTGTTGCTAACTATTTCTCTGTGATTACTAGCGAATACGTGTCGAATCCGGGTGCTGGAGGGAGGTCGGTGCAGGCGTACTTCTCGCACTCCGGGGCAACGCTCAAGATCCTGGCAAGACTTGGGCTGTTCAACGGGACTCGGATCAGGAGCGAGAATTTCGAGGCTGTGGCGCATTCTTATGAGTGGAGGACGAGTGATATCGACTGCATGGGGAGCAACATCGCGTTTGCGATGCTTCATTGTGATGAGTCTAATTCTAATGTCGTTGGGATGCTGTTTCAGGAGGAGCTCGTTCCTGGGTGGGGGTTCATTGACTACACGGAGTTCAGGGGAGGGTCGACCCGTTTCTTGATTCGTGCGACTTTGATCGCATATGTAGCGTTTGAGGAATGATTAAAAAACATGAGATTGAAAATTTTACACGCTCGTGGGAACTTTATTTCAAATCACTTTTTATTTTAAACATCATATGATTCATGGTGTGATGCCAGCGACAAGGAGGTGCTTGATATCGTGGATGTGGACGAACTGAATGGTTCGGGTGTCGAGCTTTTTCTTGTGGATGATGAGTTTCGTGGTCGCGGTGTTCTTGGGCGCCTCCCACCGCTTCTCGTCATCGTAGTTGAGCAGCTGGAACGATTGGATTGTTAGCAGCCAGTCGAGGAGCGTGCCTATCCAGGAGCTGTGTGTGACGACGAGGATGTTGGCGTGCTCTTGATTGTCAGCGCGCTCGCACAGCTGTGTGAAGAAAGTTCCCGTGCGGTTGAGCACGTGCTCGTACGGTTCGGAGCCGGGGATCGGGATCGCGTTCTTCCTCCCTCCTACCTTTGCGTGGATGTCGAGGATCCTTTGTGTTGGTTGGTTTTCTAGCTCGCCGTAGTCACGCTCGCGGAGGATTGGGTCAAGCGTTACGTTCGGTGGGGGGTTGCGGATGTTCTTTAGGATGTTTCTCATCGTGTCCTCGCACCGCTTTAGGTCGCTCGAGTACGCGTGCGTGAAGTTCTCGTCTGTGAGGTACGATCCCAGCGACTCTGCCATTCTTATTCCGAGGGGGGACAGCTCGCCCTGCGACCTGCTCTGGATTATTTTTGCTGCGTTCGCCTTCGTCTGGCCGCTAAAGGAATGTGGGATTTTAGAACAGTGAGGGAATCGTGATATAGAGCATGATAGTTTTGTGGACTTACTGGCGGACAAACGTGACCGTAAAGTTTTTGAGCGCTTGGACGGAACTCATCTCTTCTAGCTGGGATGAGATGCGGAGTGATGAGAGCAACAGCAAGTACATTAGCATTTTGTTTTGCTTGGGAATTGGATGCAATTTTGATTTTGGATCATTGTACGTCACGTGGTTTTGTTTCCTGGTTACGTGCTATGCATATGAGTAATGGTTTAATGCTAAATAAACGAACGACGGTTGTGTAGTAAAAAATAGTAAATGCGTGTTTTATTTAAAAAAGAATGATCGCTCAATCCAACCTCCTTGGGACTTCGCTGCTCTTGACGCGTATAAGACAGACGCCATTGTTGCGTCGGGTTTGGTCCGAGCCTGACTTGTCCTGGCGGGTGGAAACTACGACCAGTAAGCTGTTGCTGAGCATGTGGGAGTAGAGCCGGTCTATCCGCTTGTCCAGCTTACTCACGCATCGTTGAACGTCTGACTGTAACACCTGCTCGTTCACCTTGTAGAACCCTACCGACATGAAGTGCTCGAAGCAGTTGTTCCTCATCGCCTTCGTCACTTGCCTGTTTGAGGGGGCTTGCACGTGCGTTATCTTGTGCTTCAGGCACGGGGTTGGGTCCTCGGGGGGCTCTTCCTGCGACACTATCAGAACTAACGGGGAGTTTGTTAGTTACTGAACATCAAGAAAATAGTTTTAAATTCCCTTTTCCTTACCGTTCTTGTCGAGCTTCTTTTGTTTGAACGTGCTTGAGACAAGCGCTGGGTCGAAGCTCATGATGGTGTTCTGGCTGACGTTCTTCAGCTCGTTCCCGAACGAGAACCCGGTTGCGAGTTTCTTCTTCACGAGCTTCATCGCTGCGCGGGAATCCTCGACCGGGCAGTGCCCGTTTTTGTGCTTCTTCTGGATCTCCTCGTCTAGCAGGTTCAGGGACAGGTCTCTCAGCTTCGACTTTCGCCCCTCCACTCCCGTCAGGTTGAAGATCACCGACGTGTCGATCACGTACGGGTGCGTCATCTATCATTATTACGTGGTTCATACAAATACAACAAAAAAAACGTGATAACTTTGAACTCACCCTCATTGACTTGAGATCGCAGTTGAGCGACTGGCCAATCAGAATGCAGTCGGGTGATTCGCTGACAATCTCACGGATCCGCGTTTGCACGTCTTCGAGCGTGGTTGTAACGGGCTCGAGCATCTCGTTGGTGACGCCGCTCCACCGAGTTCTATAATCTATAATCTTCTCCTTTGGTTTCACGAGACTCTCGTACACGGTATTCAAGTCCTCGTCAATCACTGCTATTTTCGTTAGCGCCTGGCTGTTGCCCTCCGCCTCGCACATCTCACAATCAATAGAGTACATCCTCGAGCCCATGTGAGCAGGCTTGTAAGTCTCCGACGTGGGGGTGAAGTGCTGGGTTTCTCGGGTGGAGCTGGTTGTTGGGATCGGGAGCGGGTACGACTCCTGGATCAGCTGGGGGAGCGTTAGGATCAGGCTGTTCCTTGGGAACGTGTCTTGCTTGCTGGGTAGCTCGGGTGCTTCGTTCTCAAAGTCTATTGGGAACACCGTTGAGAGCTGCTTTATCACCTGGCTGGAAGCCTCTGGGGTGCTTGGCATTTCGTGCTTGTTTATCACGGCTCCAGCACTCACCTCGTCGATTCTTAGCGTTTCTCAGTAGGACCGTACCAGTATGGGGACGAAGCGAACTCCACATTCCGCGATTGTTGGAGTCTGGTTGACGTTCCCGAATATGTCCGTTAGAATACCTCGTAGGCATCAACTAGTGCCTTCCGCGTTGACCACGAAACTCAGTTAAGCCAATTCCGATCTACCCAGTCACTATGATCTCAGAGGCCGAGTCGTGTTTGCTTTTGTAAAGACGCATACCAACCCCTGTGATGGGCCCATTGACCCCCAGCTTTCCCGGTTTCCCCCGGTTAACGTCCGCATATGGTGCCAGGGGGAAGGTGCTGGGAATGCTCGGTCACCGAGGCTGCTGAATTACGCGTAGGAGACGAGACAACAAGCAGCGGCATCCTGGGCGTATATTAGCATTTCGAACGTTTCTTCCGTCGTACTTACCGGCGAGGCGACGACGCGATCCCTAGCCCAAAATTCGTCGGGTTCTGTTAGCGTTTTAGAGCGACGCCTTGCTGAAACCCCGGGGTTTGATTTTCCGACGGTGAAGCGGGAAGGGACTGCAGTGTGGAAATAACTGGCAGAAACGTGACGGACAAAAAGGCAGAAGTGTCATGGAGCTGGAGTGGCTGGAGGCAGGGGAGAAATAAAAACGGGGCCGACGTGTTTTAGTATTTACGTACGGCGAAGAGTTTAGAATTCGTTCTTGTCTGACAACAGATTACCTGATTGAGTTGTGCCAGCGCCGTTTGCCTGTCAGCCGAGCTTCCTTTTGAAGTATTTGTTATTCGTCTCATCTGTGAGTCCCGTCTCTCAATCTTAGATCTTCTTAGCTGAGTTTGGCTCGTCTTGCTATTGGACCGCTATGTACTCCGCCATCAGTTTAGCCAGCGCTTTGTCGTTGAGCTTTTCTTCCGGGCTACCGTTGCGTGATATCTGGCTCCGAAGCACAGGCATTTGGACAACACTCGCACCGCTACCGTTTGGAGGGAGTAAGAGTTAGGGAGGCTCTTACAAAACACTGGATTGCAGAATTATAAAAAAAACACGGAATGATTAAAAGAGAGCCGAGACGTTTGATTGGGCTCCAGATTAGGCGACCAATCGTTCCTACGCTTGCCTCATTACACAACCGTTAGATTGTTTTTTAAGTTTAAGTTTCACACGGAAACGGGATTTTCAAAGTGGGTTTGGAAGGATGTTTATGTACACGAACGGAACGATGGTATTTCGGGAAGTCGGGTGGATCAGCAGTGTACAGCAGTTCCCGGTTAGGGCTTTTGACGGAACACGTAAGCAAGTTTCGTATATGCTTCGGACTTTGTTGCCTTTTTTCGTTGCATTTGAAAATTTGAAATACTAAGCTCCTCCTAAGCCAAATGCTTACACCACGTAAATATGTATATGGATGATCGCGATCATGAGAGAAAGTGAAATCCCAATGCTTTGGGGCGAACCTGTGCTACGTGAAAAAAATGTTGAAAGACCCCTATGATACTCGTCTCCAAAAGACGCAACTTCGGGGATTTCATCTAATCCCCAGCACCGTGCTTACGCCCCACCTATTAGCTGACAGCGCCCAAACTTTAAAGCGAGACATATCGGCCCAAATTCTGTGTTCGTTAACAAAGTTGGGGAGCACGTGCGGCTATCCAAGTAGTTACACCAGCCCAGGTACAGCAACCTGTAAAATACCTGCAGCCATATCCTTAGCCACTACGACTCGCCGTTGTGCGCAACATGAGCTCGGTACGCCTTAGTGTGATTAGAAAATGTGTTGTGATGCAGCTCCAGACATTGGTAGAAGATTTATAAGGTGACCCAGAAACGTGACCTGGATAGCCGGTTAGTCAAGAGAGTCTGATCATAAAGACCTGAATGAGGCTTGGTTCTCCTGATCTTATAGCCTCTCCAGATTATTAACCAAGTAGAAGTTCGTACCAAAGTGAAGAGTTGTCGATTGTGCCATGTCCGGAAGCCCAAATGAGGTCGTTCTGTAATAGATGTTGCATAGTCCTGGATACTCGTTGAAGATGTTGGGGTGTTTGTATTTTGCGAGTAAGGACTTGCGTCCCCGTTGGGGCCAAAAGCGGCGACTTACTCTTAGCCTGCTGGCTGGATGGTCTCGTGTAGTGGTTGGTTGTGTGTTGTGAATTGAGTTTCCATTTATTTTTGCTCCCAGAGTTGAACACAGTAAACGTGAAATCACGAAAAACGTTTTTACATCTTGTGACAAGCGCTTCGGCTCAAACGACATGGTCCTGTGGAGTGAGAGCGACTATGCTTCCCTGCCCTAAGGATTCTGGGAAGTGTTTTGCGTTCGCAGAAACCGCTTGGCTCTTTCTCAAACGCCATTGGGTGCTCATTAGCATATTAAGGAATTACTTAAATATGGGCGTTGTTTATTCCTTATTGATTGTGGGCTCATCAATTGTTGCGTTATTTAATTAAAAACAAGTTTTACAATAAAAGTTGTTAAGATAGTCTTTGAGGTCACGCCGCAATAATTTTCCCATAAAAAGCGTGTAGTTCAAAAAAGTCATGTGTACGGGCGATGTTAAATTGTGGCGAGCTAAATAAATGGCGAACAGTTTTCTCAAGCTTTAGTACCGCTTTCCTGCAACCCATTTCAATAATACTTCGCCCAGGGACAAAAGTTTCTCGGAGACTCGGGCTTTTCCGGCGACTTAACCCACCGAGCATTTGCCAAGGGGAAATAAAACCCCCGCGGGTAAATTGAATCGATAGCATCATTCGAAACGTAGTTATGCCCTAATTATACCCACGATTTTCATTGAACTATGCCAAGATAAATGTTGCACAAGTGCGCTTGTTTTTGTCACCAAATTTTCAGTAGGAGCTAGATCTTGGGGATTGTTGTTTGCTACTTATTCCTGGAATACCGATGACAAGTTTTCTTGTAGGGGTGAGTTTGATCATGAGAGCATTGTCGTAGCGCGTACAAGGGGGTTTTGTGGACAAAGAAGTTAAGGTTTAACCTTCAAAGCATGGGAAGGTTCAGCTAACCTGCTGCTGTGAGAACAGCTCAGCATTGGGCACTCTCCTCTTCATGCTGCAAGCAGTCGCTGCTGACTCTCGAGTTGAACAGTTGCGTTGCATCTCGGCTAGCATTACCATTACGTACTTGCAACTCTTACTCAGGCTTACTTACCAGAGCTTTTTACAAGACTTTTTTATACGACTGTTTCTTGCTCAAACGTACATCTAGTTCACGGGTTGCAACTGTTGGTCCAGAGTACCGGATGGAATAAAATAGTTTTTGTCGTGAAATCGTCGTTATCACGTTCTTGATCGAGACCGGTTTGCCAATTATAATTCGTCTCGCTTTCGCATCACAAATGCCAAAGCCACCAGAATCTCCGCGTTCAATGTTGCTCCCATCCTCAATGCGTTACTCTAGCAACGGTTTGAATTTGTCGCTGCTGCCACCACCACGCTGCAGCGGCGGCAGCCGTCTCCAGCTTACTGAAATCTGCTCAGGTGGTATATCCCACGGAACTCAAGCCTCGTCCTCCGAGGCGGTAATTGATCTCAGCACCAAGGGAAGTATCACTCTCCGCCATCGCCCCGAAACTCATCAGCGCTCCTCAGCGGCCGTCTGTTTCCATGTCGTCGAGCTCCCCCCAGTGCTGCCACGACGCTTGTGAACCCGATCACGGGGAAGCGGAGGGTTCAGTGCGCGGTGTGTCTCAAGACTTTTTGCGATAAAGGGGCTCTGAAGATCCACTTCAGCGCAGTTCACCTAAGGGAGATGCCACAAGTGCACGGTTAAAGGGTGCACCATGATGTTCAGCTCGAGAAGGTCGAGGAACAGGCACTCTGCGAACCCGAACCCGAAGCTCCACTCGCCCTTACTCCCGGAGAAGATCAGCCCGAACGACGGGCGCATGAGTGGGAGCGGGGTGTTCATGAACGGGCTCGGCAGCATGAACGGGTCGGATGAGGAGGAGGAAGTGAATAAGCAGGGGTATGAGGAGATTGTCCAGGAAAACAACGCGAGGAAGATCAAACCGAGCATTAACTCGATCAGCAACCAGCTCCAGAAGCGAATCATCCCGTCTAGTTTGGAGTCTCCCTCAAACTCGTCAACTCGGAGCACGCTCTCTCTATCCCCAAAATCACTCCCCCACCCCCACATTTAAGCGCGTACCTCATGAACTACTCGCCTCTGCTCTTCAACGCCAGCAAGTGGAACAAACTTCCCTCTCCCCCTGTTAGCAGTTGCTCTAGCAACTCCATGAGTCCTCCCCCAGGCTCGCCCAAGAACAATGGGATAAAGCCAGATGAGAAACAATGAGGAGGACGAGGAGCTGCTCAACCTCGTCAAGCAGAACAACCTCGGGAGGGAAGTTACGATTATGCAGGCTGGCGGGGCCAGGAAACGGAAGCTACACGCTCCGTCAAAGTTACCTACAGCAGTGGCAGCGAGAGGACGAGCGAGCCCAACAAGGTGGGGCGGCTTGAGAAACAAACGTATGAGGAGGAACAGGCAGCTCGGAACAGACCTCTCCACCAAAAACGTTATGGTTTTATTGTTTATGTTTTTTTGGAAAAAATTTCTGTATGAATCGCGCTAAAAAATAATTTTTTTGTAGGCATGACTCCGTGAATTTCACAAAACGGCAACACGAAAACCGGGAGGAGGATGCAGGATGAGATGAGCCCTTGTGCCTATACGCGGCGAAGAACGCTCCCCCAGCGCTGTTCAGGTCGATGTTGTGGAGCGCAAAGTCGTTCGCTGCCAGCAACAACA
Organism: Orchesella cincta; assembly: GCA_001718145.1. Taxonomy (NCBI): domain Eukaryota; kingdom Metazoa; phylum Arthropoda; class Collembola; order Entomobryomorpha; family Orchesellidae; genus Orchesella; species Orchesella cincta. Next base: position 84,716 of record LJIJ01000287.1, on the reverse strand, counting down.
ACAACGAGGACGAAATCAATCAGCCAAGAATGAATCATAAGAGCACGTGGAATAATTATACATAATTGTTCGCTGTGCCAAATCAATCCAAATTGAAAATATCAATCAAACTGAATCAGATATTTGATATTATTGCAGGACACTTTCCCCCAGAACAGGAAAAAATCGCTACCAAGTAGTATCGACTCGACATCCATTACGCAGCCGCATGTTTGACAAAGCCATCCCCCTAATGAATGTATGCCTAGTCACGATACCACGAGTTTTTGTACTAGGTGACCACCTAATCCTTTAAGTCATTTTATATCACCACATTGTCGTCACCTCACATTCCTTTTAGTAATTATTGCTTCAAGTTGCCCACTTTTTTGGTTGGTATTGACGTTTTAAGAACAGAGCTTCCGTAATTGTTATACATACTATAAGAACCATATATTTTGTGTGCGTCTGTACACTTTTTTCTCAATAAAGTTATTTGCAAACTAAGTCATGCCACGTTTCGCATTTTTTTCACATGCGATACTCGTTTTATTTTGACATACTGGGTCACCTGGAACATCAAAAATCTGCTGTTTTATGAAATTGCCATTGCGACTGTGATTGTTGAATTTCGTTGCATTTATTCACCCGAACTTCCGTTACTGTCATTTTTTGCAGTTGCAATGCAGAAATCTGTCGTCTACGAAGTTAATTTTATGAATTTGCCATGACCGAATTATTGTTAAAAATCTGCGAAGTTAAAAGCAGAGTTAACTGTTTTCAAATTCCCAAATTCTTTATTGTGAAGAGTGTTTATAGTTACACTAGATAACGTGATAAAGAAAGAGATCTGTAATAAAAGGGTGCATTTTACATACATACAGGTTTCAATAAGTTACGAACGCTACGGTTACGCCGAGTTTTTAACAAATTCAGTCAAAATAATAATAAGTGGAGCTTAAATAAGTTATAAGAAGCGTATGTGGAAAACACCCTATTGCTTGATTCCTGATGATGAGCTGGGGGGTTTGAGTCCCCTCAGTTCGTCTTTGAGTTGCTTACACTAGGGAGGTCTCTTGATGCATGTTGGGGCTGGGAGCCGGCAGCTGTGGGATCGTCCATGGTTGAGCAGCAGCAGCGAGACAGACGGTGCGAATAACACCGACTCTCCTTGCGGGCGGACTTACGAGACACATGGACAACTGCACGGAAATTTGAATCACAATTTAGATGCCGCTTCATATAAGATCATAATGATTGAATGATGATGAGTGATAATGACTGACCTCGAAGGGTGGCGCGCCCCTCAGTTGCTCGTTTTGATTGTTGAACGCGAACATGTGGGGGAACGGGAATAGCCCTGATGAGAGGTTCTCGGCAGCGGCGTTGGTCGCCGCCTGGTTGTTCAGCGTGTTGAGCATCGAGCTGAAGAAGCGGAACAGTCCCGGGCTTCCGAACGACGGGGGGAACGACGAGCTCACGAAGTTTGGACTGGGGATGTGCTGCTGCGGGAGACGAGTCATACGGCTTTGGGGACTAAACAATATTGTTATTAATTCATGCGTCATATTATGAAGGCGTTTGATAGGCGGCTCGTACCTGATGCAAGTGAAGCGGAAAAGGCGTAATGTTTGTATCGTGAAAAAACGGCTGGCTAGGCTTCTTCCGCACCATCATCAGCTAAAAGCAACGTTTGGTTAGTGACCATCACCAGAAAGCGTTCAAGCGTGGGTTTTTACCTGATTGTTTGAGGTGGGGCGCTCCTCTGGATTATCGCTAGTGTGTACCTTATCGCTACTAATACTGCTAGGGTAGGGAAGGACTGAGCCGTCCTCCTCGTTATCGCTACTCGTCGATAGGAGCTTCCTGTGCAAATTGTAGTTCGCAGAGTGACGGTCCCGAGATCGCTTCGAGGGGAACGACGCGTTACAACCCTCCACTGTACACTTGTGCATTAACTATATAAACGTATTTACGTTAGCTTTTATTGTGCTTCTGAATGAGATACGAGATGCAACGAGATAGTGCGTTACCTTCAAATGCACATTTTGGTAGTGAACCTTGACCCCAAAATGGTTTTGAAACGTTTTGGCGCAAGCCAGGCATCTGCGTGGGTTCTCCCGATCGATTGGAATTGGCGAGGCTAGTGCAGAATACCCGCGGATTAGACCCGGTGCGAATCAAGCGTGAATGAATTGCAATCGATTTAATGTGTTTTTAGCTTACTCACTGGAATTGGCGGGACTGGACGCGCCTGACCTTCCGCCTTCCTCCTCGTACTCGGCCATCTCCTCGTCGTCGAACTCTGCCATGGACGCGTTGGATTTCTTGCGCAGGTTGTACTCGAGCTGCTTCGCCTCCTTCTTTTCCTCCTCCTGGGTTTCCTCCACTGCTGGGAGTAACTCTGGGGTACGACTAGCACTTCTGTTTGAACTCAGCAGCATTGGGGGGGAGCCAACCACGTTCGTGTTTGGGCTGCGATTGTCCTGGTTAGCCTCTGTTCCGTCGTCGTAGCAACAGAAGTCGTCGTTTGAGTCGTCGGGGACTGAAGGGAGACGGACTGGGTTGTTCAGCTTGCGCTTTCTGGAGCCCTCCTTTCGAACGTTTGCCTCTGGGGAGAGCACCTTCTCGTTTATCTCGTCGTTTGTACTCGAGAATGAGTCGCTGTCCTGATCCTTCGTCTTTTGGGGCATCACCATCATCATGTGGTCCGGATGTGCAGGCCGTTCCGTCGTCGTCATCGTCCTCGCTTCCTCCGTTGTGGATCATGTACGAGTCGTCCTCGTCGTCTGAGTTCATCATCATCGTTATCGGGACTGGGAACTCGGGCTCAGAGTCCGCTCTCGCGTTGCTCTGGGCGCTGTGGGGGTTTGGGTTAGTTTTTGTGCAAAAACATGTACTAAAATCCAAATGATAAGGAACCGTATGCTTACCCTTCTGCTTTTTGTCGCGCTTGTCCTGATCGCTGCCTGATTCTCCAGACTTCCTGGAGTTCTTGCCTATAGCACCGGCTCCGAACCCGTTTTAAACGGTGTTCGGGTTTCCACCCGGGGATCCTGCCCATGGCTGCCATGGCAGCGCGGCGTGCCCGTACAGCATCGGGTTGTTCAGTAGCAGTGGTTGAGGCTGTGCGGCCGTCGTGGGGGCTGATTTTCCTCCTGAGGTGGGGCGAGTGCAGCTTCGGGTTCGGGTTGGCCGAGTGCCGGTTCCTGGATCTCCTCGAGCTGAACATCATGTTGCAGCCGGACACCGTGCACTTGTGCATCTCCGGAGTGGACCGCGCTGAAGTGGATCTTCAGCGCGCCCTTGTCGCAGAACGTCTTGAGACACACCGCGCACTGAACGCGGCGCTTCCCTATTGGTATGAAATTCACTATTCACATTAATCCGGGTGCTCTAGCAATCGCCGTGCTTTTGTTATGCCACCTCGTTTTAAAAGTTCAATAAATCGTGTGTTAACTCACCGGTGACGGGGTTGACGAGTTGTTGGGCGCTGACTGCAGCGGCTGTTTGACGGCGGCGGCAGCGCTCGCGGCGACTGCGCCATGCTCACGGGTGGAGAGGAGGAGGTGGTGGTGGAGGTGGGTTGGGTGGATGTGCTGGGATGAAGGTGGGATGGGTTGCTGCTGGGGGGAGTTGACGTTTACGTGGTGGTGATGATGGTGGTGGTGGGGGCTCCTGGATCTCCCTTCCCAGGGTTTTCTGGTTGGAGGAACCTTGTTCAGCTTTCTCTCCTCGTACCGCTCCTTTGGCTTTGGGGACACGTGATTACGCTCGTGTGGGAGTGGGGTTTCCCGGAGGTTGTACGGCTTCTTGTCGTTCGTTCCGCAGGACAGGTCAACCACCCCGTGCTTCTCGTACGCGCCGTTCTTGTGGTTGTCCGCGCACAGGTTCAGGGCAGAGTTCTGCTTCTTCTTGTACTCTATCGCGTTGTTCTGTGGGGGGTCGGGCTCGCGCTTTACTTGAGGTGGTGGGGTAATGCCAAGCCCTGGGATCAGGTTCATGCCCAGTCCGAACAACCCGTTGAACTTCAACGGGCTTGGGGCGGGTGGGAAGTTTGATGGGATGGTTTGCAGCGTGCTGTTCATCCCGTTCAAGTTCATCGGGAACTCGTCCCGGAGGAGGGAGAACGACAGCGTTCGCGTTGCTGGGAAACGGAGGAACTGCTGGAGGATCAGGAGCTCCTCGTCGCGGGGGATGATTGTCCACCGGTCATCACCTTATGTTGTTGTTTAGGTGGGGGAATAACGAGCTTGGGGGGGGGGGTCTCTCTGCGGGCTCTCTGCTCCTGCGTCGGCTGCTAGCTTCGATGATGGCGCTTTGGTCCTGATCATAGCGTGCGATTTTTTGAAAGTATATAGATGACTCAAGGGCGTTGACAATTAATTACCCGGTACCCGCCGGTTTTCTGCGTCCCCAGTTCGAAAGACCGGAGGATCTTGTCCACCTCTCTGGCTGGAGGGTTGACAGCAGCCGCCCATCACAATTTTTATGCGGATCGGCAGCGCGGCTCCGTACAGCGCCAAGCTGCACACGTCGAATATCGACAGCGCATCGTCCCGGAGGTCAACAGCTTCTCCAGCACTGGGGAAATGGCAGGTCGAGGATTAGCACATTTTTATGCTTTTAAATACGTTTTTCATGCACCCTTGCTTGTCAGCGTGTTTCGTGTGATTGTCATTGGGCAATTCGTTGTCGTGGGAATATTTATTGGCGTTGGGAAACACATTATCATTGACTCAATGTCAGGAAAATATGATTTTTGAGGTCCTTGCTTTAATGAATTCGCTTGTGGGACTTTTTCACATCATCACTACAAATTGATATCATTTGCCTTTTATTGCTGCAGCATGTTGCTCATGTCTCTTGCCAGTTCCCACAACAACCGTATGCCAGTTTATCCAAAAATGTCAGGCAGGATAGTAGGAATGGAGAATAAGAGAATTTATTATGTGTTATATGTTGTTATGAGCGTCTGATGTCCATTGGCCTTGAAACCCACGAATATGGATGGAGGTGCAGTTTTAATATGCATGATTATTTGTCGCGTGATGCTGTAAGGAAATGCGTGATATTTGTGAGAAAAGTAACTTACGATGTGTCATCCAAGAGTGGAGCAGCCATCGCAGATCTGAGAGTCTCCTTTGACGGAGCTGCTCCGAAGTTTGGACACTCGCATCCCGATGCGCTGCAACGGAGTTTCTGGAATTCAAACAAACTCGAATCAGCCTGACATTTTCATGAGTGATCGAGTGATATGAAACATATTTTAATGAAATGGTAGCGTTTAGGCATGACAATTTGATACTGATCCATCAAGCGTAATTGTCAATTGTCAAGGAGCTAAATATGATGGATTTTTTACGTGCACTCGCTCTTATTAACACCAAGGGTCAATTTTGACTCTGGACAGGGAGGCTACAGAGGCGTGAAGTGCTCTTAAAACCCTACCATTTTATTCTCGTGAGTGGGGAATGTCGTGACGGGACGTCGCGACCTGGGACTCTCTCGACTTTTTTTTTACTCCTTGCTTCGTGGGAAATTATGCTCTTAGGGATTTTTCAAGAAGGTGGTGCTCACGCTACACGGCATATTTCAATATCGTGACGGGTTTTTGTGACAAAATATTTAGGGGTTACTTACCAGTCCATGATCAAGATTTTCGGGTTTCCTTTATTTGTACTTTTATATCAATGGTTCACTTTTCATGGCTTACGAGCCTCCGTACGCGCCTGGACCTGCAAATTCAAACAATATTGACTTTTGTTAAGCAATGCGCTTATATGAGCGGTATGATTACTTTTATATTACTATCATCGTTGCTGTTTGTCTGTCCGTCTTTTGGAATTAATTTTTCCAATATTTTCATAATATTTTGCAATTTGCCTGACACCAATTGTTTTCTCATTCAATTGGGCTTTATGTTATGCTACGTGTTTATGCAAAAAAATTGTTTCTGTGTCGTGGTGTCAAAAAATTTGCGAATATCAAGCAGTTGAAATAGAATCCGCAACTCGCGTAAACGTGTATGTGAGTGTTTGAGGTGCGTTATGACTAAGATTGATGTTATCATCGATATTTGGTTTGCAAATGGTGTTATTGAAGACTGCACGGCGACTGGATTGCTTATCGGTGGATTTGATCTTTGTCACTCCAGATTCGCGACTGTTGCGAAATCTTTAGAGTGAACGATCTACGGTTTCTCTTTGCGAATTGAATCTTTGCAAATCTTTACTGAACTCTTAATTATGTGCATATTGTGCAGGCCATTAAGCTGCTCTTATGAACTACTTTGGGTTTTTTTAATATGCTTTTTTCATTTGCTTGTATATTTTAATGCACCCCGTAAGAGGAAATGTCATTCTTTGAGTCTCATACGGTGGTTTCTCCCATGAGCTACGCGAACCAACGCAGTGTTATGAAAATATCATGGTTATTTAAGATTTCAGCAAAAGGATTTTTAAATGCACCAAAAAATGAACTTACATGGTAACGAGTATGTGTTTGTAAATGGAAATTGTCAAGTGAATGGAGCAGAGACATAACATACAAGTAAGTACGTCACCAGTAATCAGGTAGATCTGGTTTCCGGCTTACTACAAGGTTTGTTTTTTGGTGAATTTTGGTAGGGCTAATTCCACAGAAAGTGTCATCCGCTCTGGGGTCATGTGTAATTATTCGGCTAATCTAACTAACTTATCAAGTTTCTCCCATGCACGACACATTAATAGGAAACAGGAAATGCACGACAATCATGCTGGGGAGCTATGTATACGAAATAGCGCTAATCGGCAAGTGCGTAAAAAGTATATTACCTCCTTTTCCGGGAGATTGGGATCAAGACTGAGTGGCTCACCCAAATACGCGACAACTAAGTTTGTGAAATGCTCAACTGACGAAATATGCGGATTGATGTTACTCGCTGATTAGCTACTTCCGTGGTTACTTGTTGCAGATGTGGAGGCTTTTTTTGACAACGTATGGTATTTATTGTACAATTGCTTGACAATGGGCTATCGTTTGATCAGGTTTGGGGGAAACAGACTCGTTGTAAAGCAGTCTGAAATATCGTTTGTGAAACACATACAAATACAGTCGCTCAGTTGACGTGACAATTCTGCCTGTCATTTGTGGTTTTAATTTTGAGTGTTTATTCGGCAAGTGTCGCAGCTGTGTGTGCACAGATGCGTGAGGGGGTGAGTTACTCTGATGACTAAATTTTGAGTAGTGACAAATAAATGTATCTCATGCGCCAACAATTTGCTGCCAATTAATATCATGTGTGAATTAATGAATTACCAAGTATTACATTCATGGGAAGGTGAAAGAAAGCCGTACGGTCAGATATTTAAGCTTGTTTCGAATACGTGCTTGCGGGGATCGTTACGTCACGGATTTTGAGTCGGGGATCGGGTGATGCTCCTCATCACCATGCTTCAGAGAACTGCTAATGTGAAGTAAGATGTAGTGGTATGGGTGTACTAAAAACCGTGTTGTCGGACCGGAAGAATAAGTTTCACTTGAGACGATTCTACTTTACTCGCTTCCGAGCTTTTTTTACAACTTTTGAAAGAATGCTCTGATATGATTTTGCACTACTGTTCATCACATATTTCCTGGTCATCTGCTCATTTGCTTTACTGCTCGACTTAATCGCTTGTTCATATGCTTAAATGTACTCGCAAGCTACATTTTCAGTATGTTTTTTGAAGTATTTTTGAAATCTCAGTTTTATGCATCTTGTCAGGTTTATATCACGTATTATATTTTTCAATAATTGCAAAATATAATGACGTAATTATTACAAAAAATAGTTGATTTGAAATAATGCTAACCCTCAATCGCCTTAGCCTAATTGTCACCAAATAGGCATGAAAAAGATCGCCAAGGCAACATAAAATTAGTAAAATATGAACAACCTGAATGCTTAAAATGAAGAGAATGAAACGATGATGTAGAAGGCGAATTGACATAAAAATCACCACGACATCAATAAATAACGTACATGCACGAAAATTTGGTCACACGACAAGGAGGTAGCTAAAATGGTGTGATCGCCAAATGAGGGTTGACAAGAACCACGCCTTGTATTCATTCAAATGATCCAAATAGTTGACAAAAAGTATATGAGCTAACCTGCATTCCTTTGAGTTTGATAGTTTCTTCGGTAACGTGTATTATTTTTCACTCACGCCCAACTCACTCACATCACATAACTGCACTATAAAATCCAGAGTGTCGTGTACTTCTCCAGGCGAATCTCGAGTTTCCCCAGGTCGCAATAAAAATGAGAATGGGAGCAGGGACACAATGCGACGGTAGTTTATCCTATTTGTGGGTAAAAACCAAGCAGGAAAGAATAGTAGTGATGTCAGATCACCCCGCGTGATGTGTGGGATCCACCCCGAGCAGAAGGAGTAAAGAAACTTAGTATGATCATAAATGTGACAAAGTCTAAAAAAGATTGCTATTGCGCGACACTTTTTTGGGTCTATAGGATCTCGCGAATGGGACAGAGAGGCTCGTTTGTCTCCACCTCCTCGTATGCTTGGAGTCCAATGGGTTTGACAAAACGGAATAATGTGTTGACAAGATTGTGGTTGACAAAGTAGGAACGCAGTAGGGGACACAATATATGCAGCTCTAGACTCAAGCTTGTGCTTGCTTCTCAGTCCTTCGTGTTGCACTGCGAGAGCAGTTCTCTCCGATCCTCTTTCCTATCTGCTTGCTCCTCTCTGCGCTCCTCTATCCTAGGCATGTGTTGCCTTTTTGTTGAGTTTTCTTCTTCCCCGAGATATCACGACCGAGCTGGTTGCGCTGCATTTTTTTCCTAGCAATGCCAAGTCTTTTTTTCACGGGATGACACGACGGAACGAGACGACCGATATGTTTTATGTCACATCAAGCGAAAAGCAACGCGATGATGCGATTTTGAGGGAGGAGTGGGGCTCCTTCTCCAACCCACTGGAGCGATTTGAGAATATTCACCAAAAATTCAATACGTGACAATATTTTATATTACTGCCAATTATTCATACACCCACGGAAGCACATTTGTCCCTTGTCAAGTAGCGTTCATCTCGGCAGGTTAGTTCAGCAGCTCGACTAGCAGCAGAAGAAGGAGAAGCAGCAGTTGCAAGTCACAAAGTGGGACCGATCTACGGGCTCTGCCAGCCAATGAGAGCGAAGCAGAGTTGCTTCTTAAACTTGTCTCTTTGATCAAATATCACCCAAGCAAGCAGACAAAACCGTGCTCAAAAAATTCTTGTGATGTGATGCGAGCGTATTCTGTCTTGTCGTGTGCAGTTTATGGGCGGGTGCGGTGCCTCTATATTTCTCATCTATTTTCTATTCAACTCTTTTGTGCTCAACGCAGATGTGCTCATCACATTCTGACTATTACTTGACGCTTTTTTATAGGTTTTTTTTACACTTTTTAGTCCTTTTCTGCTCGAGTCCTAGCACGAAATTGCCCGAAATGCACGCTTCTCTCTTTACTCGGGAATCAACCGATTTTAACGCGACAGTCCTTGCGGATTTTTCACAACGTAGCAATAGGAAAATGAAATAACAACCAGATCTCGTAACCTGGACAATGGGGAGATGATTTATATGCTCATATGCGCATAGTAATGTGTTTTTTCGCAACGTATTAATTCGTGAACGCGATGCCCATGCTGTGCACCGTCTAGGTCAGTTTGATGCACCAACCCTAATTACTAAATATTTTTTAAACACGCATCGCATCTTCGAGCTTCATAACACTCATCAATACACGTGCAGGATGAAGGAACTTATTACGTCTATGCATTGCTTGCATATTTTCTATCTCTCTGTTACGCAACCTGGAAAGGTTGTGTGGCTTCTTCTTGTATGTGGTGCGAGATACACTGCAGTGCGTTACGCGTTTGTGTGCGTGCAAAGTCAATAAATCGGACGCACTCTACGCGTGTGTGTGCAGAATACGGGGACAAGTGACACGGCGTTGACAAGCCTGTTGACTCAATTTACCCAGCACTAAAATAGGGGCTGCTTGGGTATCTCATTCGCTCTCCCCTTTTATACGCATAAAATGGTGTTCTCAATTGTCCCCCATGAAATGACATCATGATTTTTTAGTCTTTTTTTCAAATGCACGCGAGAGGCTAATATAACGTGGGTGTACGTATGGTGCATGAACGTGATGTAAATGTAAAAGCAGGTTGGTTGGCTTGACATCGCAGTGACAAGAGACGAGATAGTTTAATTATACTGGCATGTCTGTCCGTCGATCAATGGATGAGCGTGATGACCGGTTGTCACGAAGTCGCGGGGTGTTCAGGTACTCGTTCGCTTGTTTTGGGAATGTTGTGTATGACGAGTCACGAAGTGGACCATTGTTTTTACGAATGGGCGGGGCTGTGTGTTGTCGTGAGTACTAGCGTGTATGCGACAAATTCTAGTATCTTATAGACGGTGAGGATTCTTGTGAATTGTCCATGTGATGCTTCGGGGGCTTTCTTGTTGGGATAAACTGATGATAGATAATTAAGAAACCGGTTTTTCGTGTATTTTTTTGTCTGCCGAGTCAATCGCTTCGTGATTAGACCGAACTAACCGTCACTGCGACGGATATGTTGATTGCTCCGAGTCACTTGGGCTTCTTCTGTGACCATGCTACTATGCTTATTAGTTTGATTGGGCTGCAGCATGTCATTACGTCGTACTTTGCATAATAATCAGAATGAGGAGGCGGGTGGATCGCCTTTATCTGGCTCTCATCGGGACACTTCTCCCTGGAAACCTCTCTCTGGGACAGGTTTCTCATATCCTTTTTCTATAGTACATCGACTCAACATGGTCGCTTTTTAGCCTCTCTCGTATGTCAACAGCATAATCGCTTGCTCAAATACGCGTGCATTCGGACTGGAAATGAATGGGACTCTTCTTCCCATCAACGAGCCTTTTTTAACTCTCGACGAGGGGAATCAAGTGGGGAGAGCACTCGAGAGTGAAAATGAATGCCCTGCATATTCATTAAAATCTCGGGAGCTGCTAATTATTCGGGAGAACTGGAGCTGGATTACGTAGCAACCAAATCAATATGGGACTGAAATGCTCGGATTGAAATGTAAAAAGTGATGCTTAAAATTTCGTGTACATACAGAACACTGGGGATTGTATCTCGGGGCTGGGACGTTTTTTTACCATCACGCAAGGATGAGCAATGAAGGTCTTTTATTATATTGTGGATACAAAATATCGCGTTCAACAAGGGTTTCTGGGTCAGGATAGGAGACTAAAAATACTAGGTTTATTGTGCTCTGTCACCGAAACATCATATTTGAGTTTGTACCATCTGTCCATTGAACTACGCTGTCCTTTCAAAGAGATAGGATGAGCCCGAGTTTTGAGTAATGTGTACATGTGACAGCTTTTATGTGCAAAGGTGCAGGGACGCCCAAATTATTACTCTTGCGTTATTCGGGTGCCTTTGTTTAGTCCATCCTGATTGGATTCTGGAAAAGGTGCTCTCGGGGTACTTTCAATCATACCTGCTGAGTTGGGATCCAAAATACACTAATTACACGGAAATACAAGATATTGGGGCTTCTTTCTGTTTGTTGGAGAGAAAAACAAAAAACAACCGCAGTGAAGTGATCTGGAATGAAGTACAAGCCTATGGAAATTGAATCGGGCAACCAGCCTCAGCGCCCATCCCAATCCCATGCACTTACGCAAATTGAAAGCGAAGCTAGGCACAAAAGGAACGATACAAGAAAGAGCTCATCACTTTTTATTTTCTCTCACAAATCTCAACCGAGGGGTTTGTGTACGCTATGCTACGATACTCTGCTACTACTCTAATACCACACCCGTGTATTGACAATTTTTCTTGTTTCTCTAGGATTCATCCGTATAAATCAGTGTGCTTCAATTCAATCTCAATTACAAACACACGTGCAGGGAATCCAAAGGCTCGGTAAAAAATGTGGAAATAATTACCCGGGCAACAAACACATCTTTGTCAATTCCAATCAATTTCTCGTTTTTTCGGGGAAGCCTCTGCATTCAACTCACGTTGCTCCTTTGTCCAAACTCTAATTACACCAAAGAATTTTCTACTTTCCAGCATCTCGTACATGGGCTTTCATGTACGATCCTTTTGCTTTTGCCTGTAATTATCACTTTCTTGTTTTCGAGAAAAAGATATTTGAAACGAGTTTTTTTTTTACTAGACGAGAGACTCGTAATTACGATCATCATGTATGTAGCGTTGCAAAGACAAGTTTTTATGTCTGATCTTTTGACTCTCGTATACGTATGGTTGACAGGTATGCGCTATCGTCATGGTCAACCGACACAACAAACTACCTTGATGGTTCTTAAAACCTAGAGCTTCTCCCACAAAACCCATCATCAGGCGAGTCCAGTTTTCCCACGAATTTATTCCCTATTGCGTACATTCTCTCACAGTAATGTTTGGCTTCGCCAAATTTCACAATGCTCCAGAATAAATGACATGAATAATTTAGCTTCTTTCGCAATGACCAAACGATTCTGTAAACGTTCAAGGGTGATTTTTTGTCTTGGTTCTTGCGGTCACAATCTTGCAACCTACGTGCTCATTTACATGCGAAATTGGGTTTCTTGCCGACAATCATTGTCAAGCGCATTTATTGTCCAGAGTTTCCTCGTACCAATCAGATTGTTGCGACAGTCGCGCTCATTGCCTCATGTTATTAGGTTCTAATCGCTCGTTGTTACGAGTAATGAGCATAAACCAATTCAAACTTGGGAAATTCTTTAATGCCTAATCTTCCATGATTTCCCAAGATGCCTTGCGACAGATATAATGTACGCTGTTTTTTGTCGTAAAAACAATGCTTGAGCTAATCCCTGAAGAACAACACATAAATAAGACGGAGACGGATTAAAACTCGTAATTAGATTGTAACCCTTCCCCCGGTGCTAAATTATGGATGTTCTTTGGGGATCAGAAACAGGAAAGGAACGTTGCTAGTTTATTTATGAAACTTGGGGTTAAGCAGCCAATCAAGGGGGAAAGAGCATAAAATCTCCCGGATTTATGGTGCACACAGTTTAAACTTCTAGTAGCGAATTAGTCAAATCTCTGGAACATGCGAACATGGTGATATACTTTAAAGTGCTTCTGGCTTTGATAGTTGTGAAATGTATCGCGTGCTTAATGGGTTGAAAAGTTGTTGGCTGATTTCAATTTGTTTTTGTCATGGGAATCAATCATGTGCTGCAATGTCAAAGAGGGTTCGCATAATCAACATACTTACGATTCCATTAGCAGAAGCGCGCTTCAAAAAAAGATCATCAATCAATCGCTCTTCTTTTCAAACCTATTCATGATGGTTTCTTTTGATGCAGTTGAAAGCTTTTTTTGTTGGGATTGTCCGGTCTCCTTTTTGGGTTCAAAATACCAATACTTTTTCAAACATTACATGACCACTAAACATAATTACTCGCAGTGGGGAGCTACCCTAATCATAAGCATCTTTTACATGACGGAGTCTTTGAAACCATTCTTGGAAACACACGACATGGATCTGTGACAAATTTTTTTTTGTCGGGAATTGGGATTCTATAGCCCCAAATTATTACCTGTGCTTGTTGACAACTCGCATCATGGGCCTTTTTTATTGCCGTATTGTGTTTTCTATTGTGTTGCTCAAGAGTCGGGGGCTTTTGTTACCTTTTTTCAACGAAATTACCTGTCACGTCTCTCGGGATGCCTTCACCTCTCTCGCGACATTCTACACGAGGGTTGGGGAAACTTGCTGGATCTAATGGCAAGTTTTTCTCTTTTCTGGAAAATATATTGCAATATTGCGTGTTTAACTCTGCTAAGGAAATGAATTTTTAATATTGGGAATCGTTAACATCAAGGCAGTTTAATTTAATTTTTATTATTTTTATGTGTATTTATTAGTTTTTAATTAAACATCCCAACACGATACATAAAAATACGGATTTCATTTTCACCAACAAAAAATAGCGATGTTTTAAAATTTTAATTTGCATGACAAGACATATTGAAAATTTGCAAAATTGTTAAAAAATAAAACTTCTCTATCGCATTTGAAATGGGTGAATATTTTCCGAATTCAATAAATTATTCCTATTAAAACCTCGTTACACAAATCATGATGATGTGAACATGTTGAACCTGTAAATGCCAGTGGAATAAAGGGCTGGTAAACCCTGAAAATATCCCATTACGGCTCGATTACGGGTATGTAATTGACTTTGGAGAGACAAAGTCAAGGTATTTGAGGGTGGACAATGAGCTTCAAGTTTGGTCGCGCTGGAAATTACACGTTCGAAATCGTACCTTTTCGATAGGTTCACTTGAGAAAGAACGCGCTAATGGGACGCGAACACAATGGGAATAATGTCGCGATGATCAACTGGAGACAAAACTTTACCAGACACTGTAATTTACATATGCTTCACGTACTTGTATCTTGTCATGGATACTCGATGCTCTTGCACAACGTGTAATTTAATATTTCCTACGTGATCTCTATGACGAAATGCCTTATGTGAACTACATTATCATATTGTATCAGCCTGACCATTTTCGTGGCATTGCACATCATCTCTCAGTTTAGTGCGTTACATACATATATTTCCAATTTTATTGCGCAAACCGCTACGTAAAGTACTAGATTTATTTCTAAACATATTTCTCAACATAATCGTTAAGAATGTGGTGTAAAAATTCCAGTAGCAAAGGTGGCTGTAATGACACGAGTAGATTCAAGATAGCGTAACGTGATGACATTAGCACAATAGCGACAAAATCCTGATAAACACGACATAAAGCCGGACACTTAGGGCTGCTCAAATTGTCGTTTATCCAGTTACGTGAACACATAGGTATTCATAAAAAGAACTTGAATGTGTGCATAGCAGGATGCCTCGCCGTTGCGTAGGAAAAATGATTTTTTTATTCCTGGATGTGCTTGTCTCTGACCAGGTAGTCGCAGTCGGGACAAAAAAAGGACTTTTATAACGTAACAATGCGTTTTAAACTGCGTAATGCGTTTATATTGGTCTATTATTTCTTGATACATGATAAGCTGCTCATTAATAATTCCTATTCGTCAGGATGGAAAATAGGAATTCCATGGGGATGCTCATGATGTGGGCTCAGAAAACGACAACTGCTCTGTCCAGTAGAGGCGACCATTTCCGAAAAGAGTCCCATGCCAACGCAGGAGAGCCTGATTAAAGATTCTATCAAGGAATCGTAAGGGCTCGCCACCCGGGGAGAGCGCATCTTGTTCAGAATGCACGCTGGCGTGTTCAAAAAGAAGTTTTTGAAAAACTTCTTTAGGTTTTTGAGAAATGCAGACCGTGACGACAGGTCTATAGAGACACAATCAGGCACACGACACATGGAGAATCGTATTGTACAAGTGACACGCATTTTAAAAGTGGGAATAAGTTTGATTCTGATTTTGTTACTCTGATCCAGAGTCTGGGTAGTAGCGTATAGGTCAAGTGGGCCAGAATCCGTAAGATGATAAACGATTGTGAAGCATATGAACGTGTAATTCCAACAATACAATACCACATGCGGGTGTGTGAAATTGGATGGATCTGAAGTAAAAAAGAGCAGCACACATGCTTCTTGTTCAAATGTGTTTCTTTTCCATGGCAATCAGGCTAAAATGCCGACGAAGAGAAAAGAGCGAGACGATCCAGGACATCACATTTGTCTTTTTCTGGCTTGGCATTTTTCCCCTTTTATTTCTTTATGGTCAATAACGATCAGTGTTTTTTCTCGTCCGTAATAAAACCCATTAGAGTGGATAGAAACTGCGGATGAAAAAGTATGAACTGTATAGAAAGACGCTTTTATACACGCCTAGAGACACATAATAATGTACTTTCCGGTGTAGTATATTTTATCATGTCAATTACGTAATGCTGTGGGGTGGATAAATATGATCGGGAGCGTATTTGCATGAACTGGACAAGTAGATCACTGACCAAATCGTATGCAGATGAATTGGTCGCTAGGGAGACTAGTGGGAAAGGGTTTTGACTACGGGTTTTGAATAGAGCCAGGCGTGCCAATGCAACATAATGAGGTGGCAAGGAAATATCATATTTTATATCGTTGACTTATATTGACAGGGAATATGTATGAACGGGAGAGCTGAAAAGGGAGTTTAACGAGATGCAGACAGGCATTGATGTGATGCAGAGGCGAGCTGCTGTCTTGTCGTGTATGTCGTGTATGTCTTTGAACCCATTGTAATGAGGCGTTTTTTTTTCTACTCCTTTTCTTGCTTCTTCTTCATCATCAAAATATCGCTTTGAGGAATATCTCGTTTTTTACACATACATGCATTTTTGATTAGGCTTCTTTTACTCATCTTGCCTGATTGGAATTGGAAATTTTCTTCATAATGACAGGTTCAACACTCAAGCTTCTTTTCTTCTCTTTAACTCGTACGCGTACTTGTCTCTTGTCGTTGCTTCTCTTCGTTCATAAAAGCCTGTTTTCTAGACTGCTTAGCATTCCGATGGATGCGCATTTCCCTGGAGAAATTTATATGATAGAAACTCACGAGGGTGAGCTCCCTATTTCGAGGGGAATTTATTTTTCTTACTCTCTTCGTTGGGGTGAGTTATGAACCTTTCCTTGCGAGAACAACCCTCTTTCGCGAGTTGCTCTTTCGGCAATCTGGGTCAATAGGGAGATGGAAAAATACGAATTGTCGCGAAAAACGTTGTGTTTTGGAAAATACGAGAAGAGAGAATTTTTCAAGCTACTGAAAAGTTAAAAAATTTTTGTATTGACATGGTAATGAAACCGCGATAAGTAATGCAGTGTGCATGTTTTCCTCGAGTTTTGAGGCTGGAGACAGTAATAAAGCGTTTTATTATGGATCGGTTGTGATGACAATATCGTTTTAGAATCGTATTGAAATGAAGAGTCATTTTGATCTTTGTTATGCGAATGTGTGTTTGATTGATGAATGCGGACTGGGAATACGTGGCTACGCATTTGGGACATGCATGTATGTGAGCTTGTACTAGCTAGAGCTAGAGGTAGTAGCACGGCTGGGTCGATAGAGCTAGGAGATGGATGAAGCATGGAAGAGTGCATTTTGGAGTGGAGTTGAGTGCATCTCGCTGGGAAGATGCTTCTTGCTCGATTCCATTTGTTTATGTAACGAGAATCGCTGTGTCATGGTCAAAATGGACGGGGTTTATAGCTGCTGCTCGTGTGGTTCACGAAAATATCAATTTTGTTGATGCTACACCAAAAACTGTCGTGATTATGTTGCATAACGCTGTAAACGTCCAGGTTTCTCAGGCATTCGCACAAGATTCTATTCTCGCACGTAATAAAAGCTGCTTTAATATGCATTTCTCAAGAGATAACAAACCTAAATAAATATTCGGATGCTACTACCTCCCGGGACATTCTGAGACGTATTTTTTCTACCGAGAAGGAATAAAAAAACAAGGAGAAATAATACAAAAAATCCGGGAGAGAAAACTCTGGAAGAAAAAAATCTACACAATCTTTTATGTCGCTTCCTTGTCCTCCTGTCCCGAGATTCCCCGTTTTACTATCAAACTGAGCTGCTACAGAACAGAACCATTCGTTTGTGTTTATAAAGGAGCTGCAAACGCATGCAAGGAGCTGGGAAATGACTTGAAAAGAGTATGTTGGCTTAAATGCTTGTAATCACGCGATAAGCGCGTTAAAAGTCAGTAGAATGAACGGATACTGGCGTATATGAAATGTGACCAATCACGACGACAATGTTTATTAATGGTAGCGTGCACCGTGTCCATGAGGATGATGAGTTTTACGTTTTCATATTGTCCAGAGATGATTTGTCATACGCTTCCCTTTCAAACGCTATTGTGTGTTACCTTTGTGTTCTAATATGCGGATAAAGGGGCTTTCAAACCCCCTGCAGTGTGGACTCTCGTATGTGGTCTTTCGAATAGCAGGCTTGTCCAGAGACTAGAGCTCATTTGCATATACATGCCTCTAGGAGATCAGGAAAGGGTTAAGCATTCAAAATGTAAAGTAGCCAGGGTTCTAGGAGCCATCCTACCATCCCGGTGACATGTTTAGTGTCATGGGCAAGTATTTTTAAAACATGGGTGCTTTTTTACAACCAAATGTGCTCTTACATACGCGTAATGGAATTGATCGTTCGAACGTTCTGGCAGAGTTGTAGCCTCAGCTCATGATCCCGACAAAATGACAGCGTTGCATTCATCTTGCGCTGATCTGGTCGTGAGACTGTTCAGTGTGTTTAGAACGTCGTGACAGGGAGGATTGTTTATTATTGTTGGCCATTTGGTGCTGGCTGTTGCCCGGATATGACATCTCGTTGCGTGGGTGTTCTGTCGCTGCCAAATAAACAGTGGCTTGGATGTCACAAGACCACACAAATGATCATCGATCGATTTACAGAAAATAGTCTCTGCCTTGGAGGAGAGTAAATTCCAAGTAGGGCCAAGAATCCAATAACGAGAGAGCACGAAATAACGTGACCCTTGAAGGTGCGTGGACTAGTACGGGAGATGATTAAAACGAGTTTTTTTATAAACCTCTACACTGTTATTACGGATGATTGGGACGGAGCAAAACCTGTCCTGCCAGACATCATGCTTGAAAATGAAAAGGTGCTTAATTTTAGGAGGTGGGGAATTATGAAAGGGAACCAAAACTCAACCTTGTTTTTGTGACTCGAAACCTTTTTACTGGAATTCTCATCACGGGAAAATAAGCATCACGGGAAAAATTGCTCCCTTCTCACATCACTTCTTATACTATTCTTACCATCCAGATCAGTGACAAAGGGTTACGTATGCTATGCTTTTCAACCATCTCTTGACACTCTGGCTTCATAACATTGGAAACCGCTTAATTAACAGCATTGCATTGGGATAGCTGCCTCGGGGCTTTCTTACAGGCAGACAAAGGAGCGTACAGCTCTCTTTGTTTCTGAGCACAAACGCATTGTACGTTAATTTAACTCTGGATTTAGTGAGCTGCACTTACGCGAATGTGCTTTTGGAAAAAGTCCAGGGAAAAGCTTTTACGTTTATAGGCTTTATACGCCCACGTAGATGTTTGTCGCTGTAAAGTTTTGTTCATGTAGGGCTATGCGTCACAAAACAATTAGCACGTACAATCAATTCCTTATCAAAGTCGAGCAGAGATATTTGTTTTTTCCTGATATTCGAGAAACTAGCTAATCCGCCCACGGTGAATACGAGAGGGTTCGTTTTTCGTGGCGAGGGGTAATGAGACGGAATGCAGGGGGAGATGCACGGGAAAAACTTTTTTTTCAGCCTTGTTTGATGACAGGAAAAACACTTTGGCGTGTTCTGCCAAGAGATCCTTTGACAACTTGACATGTTCGGACCAACTTCAAGCATCGTTTCCTGTACACATACACATGGTCAAGCCGACATGATTCATTGCTGTTTTCTTTTTCTTTGTCACTCAGCTGCGGGATCAATCAGGATACACACTAATCAAGAATCATGATCGGTTACTATTTCTATGTACTATTTCTCGAAATACTCCAGGTTGGCACTGTTGCCATGGCACTGTAATGCATCTTGGGATACTGAACACTCATGTTTGGTAGAATGTTGTAATTCGAGTAGTTAAAATATCAAATCCGCCCACTCGCATGATATTGTCGTGTATCGCACACTGTCGTGAAACTGGAGACGCAGGATTTGAAGCGTGATCGAGCTGGTTTATCCAGTTGATTTGACACCATCAATCAAAACGACACGTTCGGGAGACAGTGTGTATGACGGAATTGAAATATCAAGCTGTGGTGGCTGATCACAGTGCATTAGCGCATGAGACTGTACTTTCTGGAGAATCGTAATGGGAATGTTCATGAGCGCGTGAAGTGCTTTTCTTGCCTGATATAGTTTTTTCCAGCTATTGACGATTTTAAGCGTGTATCCAGTAGCGAGCTGGTTAATGGTTTTTCGGAGCTGCTAAGTTTTTACTCACACATGAGATTCTTTGTCTCCATGGTTTTTATGCGTTATTAGCACGTTCATAAAAAGGCTGGGGAATATAAAAGTTACTTTGTGACGTGGATTTGTCGCCGACGAGAAGGAATTTTTAACCCTAGCGTGGTCATAAACATCCACCTGTTGTGGTGTCGCGTTACGAGTAGTGTATTGTTTTTTAGAGTTCACACGTCCATGATCATGAGCAAAGTGGAAATATCATAGTGGCTCTTGAGCGACAGATAGGATGGATTTTTTGGTCGTCCCCTGAATAAATGTTGCCGAGTCATTGGAAGGATCTCTTCATTATATAACGTTATCGTAGCAGAAGAACCATGAGTGTGCGATATTCCGGTCCAGGACGAATAAAGAGAGAAATTTTTTGATGTGCAGCACAAAAGGACTCGTTCGTTTGTATGACAACATTCAAGTATCGTGACGGGTATTGTGCTCCTTGAATTTATTCTTCTCTAAAAGTCTCTTCATATCATGTCAATAACTCGCAGCGCTTGGATGAATATCCTTAATGAAATATCCTTGGCATTTTGAGTTTTAAGATCCTCCATTTGGTGTTTCTCTCTGCTAATGCGTTTAGCATTGCCACCATGAAAAATAATCATCTTTCGAGAACATACATTGAACATGTGAACTGTCATAATAAAATACCAGATGGGAAGGGACTTGTAAAGAGACAAGCGAGTCTGTTGCCACGACAAAATAAATGCGTCTGCTACGTTGTAGCGACAAAACGGCTCTGCTAGCTCCACAATCCCGAGTATTCTCCCAAAAAAAGATCAAGCTTACGCGATCCCAAGAGATGCTTTTGTTTTATCTGAAAAATTTCTTTGAGCTTTTACAAGCTCGCCGGTTTTTGTCTCTCCCTTTTATATCGTTTCATGAAAGAAGCTCCCTCACAACATCAAAAGAACCATCACTAAATTGGTTTTGAGTGGAAAAGAACCGAATTTACATGATGTTGTGTTGCATTCCTACATCGCGTTTGTAGGCTTGTGGAGATAAAAAACAAGTCCAATACACGGAAGAACCGTTCCAGTTGCCTGGGTAATAATTTTGTGTGTAATAATTTCAATGTCAATGAGTAATACAAATTGAGCCGGACCACACGCCCAAACAACATTATCAAATATTGTCATCTTGTTTTATTGTTGGTCGAGAGCTCGAGGTCAAGCTATTGTTTCTTGGCACGCGACCATCACTATTTTCACGATGAGTATTACGAGGCTTGAGATGATTCAAGTTCACACCCACGCAAGCAAGATGAGTACAAACTAGTCTACTTATTTGTCCTTCTTAAAACCTCACAATAAGATAGCAAATGTTGGTTCGTCATGGTCAGTGCTCCTGCTCTGCGCTTCGCTGCCTCTCGAGGAATCGCAAAACGCAGAATAGCGAATAAGCATTTGTACCTAGCGAATGGTTTCTAAAAATCATTTTTAGCTAGAGTATGAAAAAAATTGATTTTTTCTACCTTTTTTGTCGTGCTTAACAGTCCGAGTCCGGGAAACGTGTGCTTCGCCTATTCTTCAGCTTTTTTTAAAAACTCGTCTATAATCATAACGTTTGACCGCAAAATATTATTGGTGTGCCCTGCTGGGATGCCTTTGTATGCGCTTTTATGGTTATGATTATTGCATGTGATAAACGGAAGGGTTTTGAAACAAACTTGCTTATCTGTTTCGTCTACACTGTTCCGGGTGCAATAACACGACAATTCTGTGCTGTGGCGGGCTTACCAAAGGAACTGGTAAATATTACGAGACAAGATTCCCTTCGAGGGTTTTTGGGAAGAATAAGTTTCCTGGAGCTAAAGGAAAGAGGAGACGTCGAAGCATCGAGATAATTAACGTGAAGAAACGGGGTAGCGAAGAATTAGTTAATGCGTTTATTATTATTTATATCATATTTTTGTGTGGAAGAAGGGATAAAACACGGGGGTTTTGGATATGTACGGGAGTGCGGATCGATAATATGGAAGCAGAGAGCCCGAGCGCATCTACGTGGGAATGAGTTTTCTGTTCTCCGTCGGGGCTGCTCTCTCCTGAAACTGGAGATCCTGGAAAATGCTTCTTCTTCATCATATTGGATACGCTCTCCCTCAAGACTAATTGCAACCGAAAATTAACTCACCCTTTTTTCTTATGCCCTGGTCAAAACATTTGCCAAACAACTAGCGTTTTCTGACCTTTTTCCTAATGGACTTTTTTCTCATTTAAACGCATACTCGCTTTATCCGTCTTGACAGATCAGACTATCATGCTATGTGCTTGGAGACTTGTGTTTTTGCACGTAAAACGTGAGGTAGAGTACCATGAGCATAAAAACGGGAGCGGATCAAAACGGAAAGACAGTATCGCTATGGCATTGGAATGTGTATATTGCATCATGGCTGTAAGGAGATGGTATGGTAAACGGGAGTAAGTAGTTCCGTGATGATTGCGTATCACAGTAATTATGTCGTGTACACGCGACAAAACGCATAAGCGTGGTTATAAAAATCTCACGTAGTCACACACCGTGCATACATCATAATGATCATGTAGCACCGAAAACAAATAGCAGGTAAGTGGAAAATGATTACGCTTCTGAATTAGCGCTTCGTCATGCTGCTCGCCGTTCTGTCGCGTGTCGCTCTCCTAACACTTTACAGGTGTGCGGACAAACGTCTACTTAATTATAAGAACGCAATTTTACGTGCAATTTGTCGGAGGATCCCAGTACATTGCTTATATAAACGTGTCTGCTTGTTGCAGCAGACAACCCGGGTTTTCTTCGCTTGTTTGTTGACAAGACAGCAAGCCCCGGGTTGTGTATACAGATATTTTTTAATCATAACATGTTGGATTAAATCAGTTTTAGTTTGTAAGACCTGCTTGTGTGGTGTAATAGGCGTATAGCGTCCCCTCGCTGCATAAATAAACGGTATTGTGCCGATAGTTTGGTATCCCGGAGCCATTTGTTGTCGGCTTTAATCAAAACATAATTTTAGAGTTTAATCGCTGTACATCGTATGGGTCCACCTTGTGAAACGGGAACCGGAGATGTTGGAGGAGGGTGAATTGTAGAAACCGATGTGGCGGTTCCCTAATGACTAGTGTAATGGTGATGAGGATAACGATGATGGCAAAGACAGCTTGATGGCGAAAGTTTGCGCGGATATTCTCATGGGTCTTTCACATCATCACATCTTGAGGTTTTCCTAGCGAATCGTACAAATTGTCATGTTCTCAAGAAGCTACCACCGCTCCGTCACTCAAACTCGCTATTTAATTACACTGGAATGCATTCCACTTGATGAAAAGCAATGAACAATGCGAGCTCCCCTCCTTTCTTACTCCCTCTGGATGAGTTTGTTTGCCCACCACTCAAGTACGTTTGGTCAGCAAACTCATGCTTATTGACAATGGACAATTGATTAATGCCACGACGTTTCTTTGACACTCATTACGGACTATTGTAGCTCACCGTTTCTTTTTTGCACTCCTCAGTCCTGTTGTCACAACAAGCATAAATGCGTTTAATTAACCACGTTTCTAAGCGTTCCAACATACCCCAAATTACGCATTGTCATGTTAGCGTGACTCGCTGGAATCTGGAGCCAGTCACTTTGATTAATACTCTCGGTATCTGCGTTTGCTCGCTCGTCTCACCAAAGGAACCCGCGACCTGACGTGTGTCAACTCACGAGCAAAGAGCTTTTCTTGACACCTCGACCTCGGGCCCATGAATCAGCCGCTGTCACGTCTGGACAGAGACAGTTTACTTTAAAATGATCCAGACGCATGTTATCATTTTTGAACGCATCTCACCGTCTTTAATTCGTTGCCTAGCAGACTTTGCGCATTTTTAATATTCCCTTTGATTGAGAATACTCGTGAATTAGAAGAACCTAGCGAAGTGTTTCGTGCTCCATCTAGGGTGGATATGGTAGTGTAGCTTATCGCGATAAAATCTGAACACACGGTAGTTAATTATCACGGTATCAGTCATCTGTTATTGTAGTGTTGGTGATGTATAATTTTGGCTTAGCTAGGTTTTGATGATGAGTGACCTCGCTTACATTACACGTCATGCTCAGTGCTTGATAATCCTCTTCTTTGATTCTTTTCATTGCCAAGTTCAATGCTACGAGTACTTATCAAATGTCTAGCAATGCTGCTCCTATCGCTGCTATTTTTGACCCCACCTGAACTAGCATACTTTGATTTTTCGTCATAGTTTGTTTAATCCAACGCCATGGTTGGCTGCTTTATTAAACCGCTACTTTTCCTATTTCTACTTGATACTTGACTACTTGACCTCTCTCGCTTTTTGCGCTAGCCTTATCATGATCCTCGCATCGATGATCACAATTCTTTCTTTTAGAAGCATCTTGTTTCTAAGTTCTAATGTGTTTTATTGCGCTTTATTTATTGTTGTTCTAGAAACTCATGATGCTTCGTCACGTGCCACTCTTCGCGTATCTACAGTTCCAATAGGGTTTTAATTCACACGTAGAGGAGTATCATCGCGACACGCTTGGCGTGTCACCAAATAGACGTTGCTGCGGAAACAAATTTTTCTAGCTCGTGTTCTCGTTGCTAATTATTTGAACCGTATGATTAGGAAGACGGGGCTGCTGCCAAATAGCTTCGGCAGATGCGCTGCCGATGTGGACAATACACACGAGATTGATAACATCGCACATATTGTTACAGACCAGCAGACCATTAAACCAGCGTTGCTTGATGACCAATGCAAGTACACATACACGGGTGCTGCCCATCTGCCTCAGAAGTCAGAACGAGTTTGGTCGCGCTGAGTTGACTTTTTAACCTGAGTTTGACGCTTTTAATAAAGCTGCTCGTTTTGGATGACAAAATTAACCGTGACGATATTAAAGAAACTGAGCGGAAGTACCCTAATTACAGGTACATGCTAAAAGGATGCTGCGCAGCAACTTGACCATCTGGTTGCTCGATGATGATATTTTTTAAGGTTGAGTGACAAAAAGGAGAGGAGATAGGATCGGGCTGTGTCTGGTTTCTCAAAAAACATTCCTCGAACAAGACCCGTCACTCATGCTACATGACAGGCTACTCTTGATCATAAAAGCGATGCTTTTTTTCTTCCTTTATGGGCCAAAAAATGATAAAGCCGAGCTTCTTGAGCCTTGACAAATGCGTTCTTTTTTTGCCACTTAAAAATCAATATACGAGAAATGAGATCTTTCGAATTCATTCTGCTCTGTGGTTTTGTAGCGTGTATCTATCTCTGCTATGCGCTCGTCCCAAGAGAGACGAGGAAAAAAGTCAGGCTTGTCCAGATGCATGATGCTTGCGATTGTCAATTGGTATCACGTACTGGAGGCTGCTTGATTAATGCTAGGAAGATAAAACACATTTCTCACGTTTGTAATACCCTATGCATCATTTATACGCGAGAGGGGAAACAAATACAAGCGTTATGAGCAGCCACCGAAAATTACGCTCATACTTAATGAACCTTCACTGACAATCAAGAAATTGCGCTTTTTTCTCGGGAAATCGAGAAAATGAGAAATAACCGTAATCTTTATTTATGATCCTTCCTGGTCATATGAACATAAATCAGAATCTTGTCGTGAAGGGAGGTCAAATATGATTTGGGAAACTCTCTCGTGGTCGCTCACACGCGTGATTGCAGGTAGCGTGCTCTTTACGACAATACACGACATAGGACAACTGGAGATTGTTGTTCAGATTAGAAGAACAGGATTATCGTGTCGGGTTACTTGTTTACGTTTGTCGCGTGAACACACAGGTAGGATTATCATACGAGACCCTTGGATTGCGCCCTGCTGAGTGTCATGTTGAAAGGATGCCTGATGACGCGGAAGAAACCGTAATGACGGATAAGCTTGTATTATCCTTCGGGTGTTAACAGTAATCAGTGTCACGGGTTTACTCGCTGCTGGGTGGCTTGCTCACTTGCGACAAAAGCGACAGGTTTGGAACGATAAGGATAATCTACGCTTTAATCTTTATGCTCTTCAATGATTGACAATTTGCTTGTTTGACAACACATGTTTTCGGATCATCGGGGATTATGAATTGGTTTTTTTTTCTTACCTGAATGTTAATCTCCGTCTCCATGACAAAATTGATAAAGCGGTCTTTGTGGAGCCGCGGTTTGACAATTTATGCATAAAATTTTAGTAATCCTGGCTTTTATCGTGATTACGAGATTAACCGAGTTTGTCGCATACTTGACAATGTTGCAATGAGTTTCATTGCGACTGACCTGGCTTTGCGTTTAGTGACAATTTCAGTGAATTCCTGTGGTAATGAATTTGTGCCGTGATTTGTGCGATATGAGTTAGATTATCAGCTTATTTGCGGGGATGTTGACAATCACGGGTTTTGTCGCGTTTATCAAGTCTGGAACTTATGTAACGGATTAAGCGGAACTTTATGGAAACTGGATTACTCGTATGCGGTGTTATACGACATGATGTAAAGCATGATGCAATGGGGCTTGTAAATAAAACGAGATAGAATGTATTGAGCAGCAGATAGCGTTCCGTATGCATAATGATTTGAGCACATAGATGGTTTTGGATGTGCTGTGGGTCATAAGTATTTGTGAGGAATAGTTGTGCTTTGATGATGACGTTCCCTGCGGTCATGTTGTTCTTCTGGAGAAACATACTCAACACAAAAGCGAATATATCATACGCCCCTTGTTTCTAATAATCTTTGCTCGTTTGTGAACACCGATGCTGGAAATATCGTACTGCTGCGTTCCTAGGCTTTTGCCCACCCGTCGAGACGATGCGATGCTTTTTTTCACAAAAACAATTATTATTTGGAGTGACCAACATAACGGGCTGCTTACGACAACACTATACACAAGATGCTGTTGCCTTCGGGGGCTTTCGTTCCTATTGTTCATATTCCTTGACAGTGGACATACATACGTGTTTGTTTCTTGACATCGCATCTTGAGGTTTTTTTTGCTTATAACGAAGCCTTGTGGTTTATTACTCCCGTATTTGGGGAGTATTACTCGGTCGCTTCAACCTGATGAGTCAATGTATTCGCTTTTTGCTCGCCTTTTCATACGCGTACGCCAAAAATATTCTAAAATTCTTGGGTTTTATGCAGCGACATGATACGCGACGTGTCGCATACGAACCATATCATTATGGGCCTTGCTTGTTAGGTTTACTTGTGCTAGAGGAAATGGTTATAGGAATATTTAACCCAACATCCGGGCATGTATGACATAATCCAGATTGGTTTTTTGGTAATGCGATGAGGAGAGCTTGTCATTCAAGCTCTTGAGTGCAAGTGTCAAGTAGCGAACGAAACCTCTTGTCAAGTAAAAAGGATTTTTTTTAAAGTCATGGGGACCTGCTTCCAAATCACACTCAAATGTTTCGTGGCTACAACGCTCGTGAGTTGCTTCACGTCAAAACCCACTTTTTTAAATCACTTTTTAATAGGTTCAAAAGTGTTTTTTAATCGCTTCATCTAGATCGCAAGTCTCTTCTACCTGGGCTGTCTTAGCTGGTGGATCGTTGACATTGTCAAGAATCATCCGAGGAATGAGTACAATAGCACGGGGATTGGACCTGAGGTGTTCGCCGTCAATCTCTCTTGTGCTGGGATCGGGGTTTTTGCCGTTCTGTGCCAGGCGATCGGGTCACTCAGTCTCTTGTTTTATTGCGGGGACTACCAGAAAAGTCACGCTAAAAAATGGGCCGTTGCTCAGGTCTTTTTGCTCGTTATTGTCATTTTAGTCTATTTCTTGCCGTTTGCCTTTAGTGGGAGTGGAGCTCACAACTCGCTTTCTGAGTTCTGGGATAAGGCTGCTGCTCATACCAAAGCTGCTGCCAATGTTTCGCACTTGCATGCAGAATACACGCTACCTTGGGGGTTCTACATTCATTCTGCATTTGATATCATCGCTGTTTTTGTCGTGATCCTGCTCTGGAAATGTGCGAAGAAGCAGGGATACACTGCTGTGAGATAGTTTTATAATTCAGATGCGTAATAAAAATATATTCTCACTCATTCTCTTCCGAGTTTTCTTTATGGGTTGTGCATGGCATCTTGCGGGGGGCTCTCCTAACGAGCATGGGTATTTTTGTTTATGCATGGTGGTTAGCGATTATTTATGCTAGGTGGCGCATGGGAGGCTTTCCACCACACTCGCATGAATTTTTTGGGCATTGCATGAAAATGTGAAATGAGAAAATAAAGATTTTTATTGAAGGTATTGACGCGATTTAATGAAACCAGGAGTAGGTGAATAGGGCGGCTCCACCGCTCGCTAAGGCGATCCCAATCGCCACTGCAGTCCATTTGCTTATCATAACGATTTTGAGTGGAGTGGTGAGTTTTTGTTTGATTTCGTCAATCAACGGTTCGTCCAGCACTGCCTGCTCATCAGCCCAAAATACCGGGTAGATTATGTGAGGGATGGTTCTTAATGGGGTAAGTAACGTCACCGTTTCGTTCAGTGGCTGGATCTCAGCTCCGATTTGAAGACGCTTGTGGGCTCGCAACGGGAAACCCGTGTTCTGGGGGGGAATTTACACTGTTAGTCTTGATAACAAAGTTTATTAAAACTAATAAGTAGGTGTTACCGGCTCAAGGTCGAGAAAAGTGTCATGGTCGTTTCTTCTCGGGCTCATTCCAAACTTCCTCGCTTCCTCAACAACCCACTCGTCAGCGTCTAGGAAGTGTGGTTTTCCTATGGTAACGGGGACATTAGCTTTGCAGCTGAACAGCCTCCCCATTCCGTTGAAATTGCAAGAGTTGTTGAACTCCCCTTTCACGTCCATGCAGAAACACATGTTTGCGGTGTAAACGTACGGATCTGTAAACATTTCTGGGGGCAGCTTAAACCTATAGCCCTTGATCCCTTCGTATTCCGTTTCAGAGTCGTACTCTATGAAGATTGAGCGACAGATCTCGGGCACGTAGATGTACAACCTCGTGTCTTTCGTTATGAACGGGGGGAACATCTATGAAATAGTCATGGTTTTAAACCTTAGTCAAATGTTCTAGTTTAAATGCACCATTTTGAACACGTCAGTAGTTACCAATGCAACCATTTGCGAATAACATATTATAGAAAGGGTTTGAGACATTTACGTTTGTTTCTTACAGTGCCGTCAGTGCCATTGACCATTGCGCAGTGGTCCTTCCACCATGGTTCAAGCCTTGTTTTTCCATCGTTAACAGACTTAATTGTGTTAAACATGGTTGAATCCTCAACTCCCCTATAAACTCGCCACTCTCCCTCCCCATTTGAATCGTTTTTCTAGTGATTTTGAAGCAATTGATCGTTTAGTCATTTTGATCAATCTCAACCAACACGCTTGGTAATTGCATAATAAAGAGCGCTTACGCCTCTGTAGTACGCGAACGTGCCGTTAAAGATCTCGTCGGGCAGCGGGATGCTGAGTGCCCTGGCAGCGAGTTCAACAGTCTTGTAAATAGGTTTGAGGTCAACCCCTTTGAACAGCACTTTGTTTACTGCTGCAGAAGCAAAAATACTCTCGTTGGATGACAACAAGGACGTTAGTAGTGCGTTTCCAAGCATGTGTAGCGGCTTGTTTATTTGAAGTAGAGTTATCGCGGCCTGGACAAGAGAAACGCGTCATAAAGCGTTTATAAGTACGCATAAAAGTAACAACTTACGACAAACGGTAGGTTAACAGTGGTGACAATGTCGTTTTCGTGGAGTCCTTCCCCGCTCATGGCCGCATCAAACACGTACGAAATGTTCTGTCTAAAATAGAGCGTGTCTAAGGGTCCCTCTCTGATGTCATACTTGACCCTGGTCTCTTTAAACACGTAAGGACCGACCTCCTTAAACTGGGGAACGGCACTCCAGTCTGAGGTGGTGGTAGTTCCAAACTCGTGGGCGTTCGTCACATTGAAGAACCACACCTTCAAGTAGATGGGAACTGGGATGTCCTTCCACTTTTCCCAAACGTCTGAGGATTCCACGAGCTGCGTCTCGTCCTTCACCTTACCGTCTATCACGTTTGGAACCACCACCCAGCCAACTACCACCGCTATGACCAGCACCACCAAGCCAGCTCCTGATGTACCCAGGGCGCAAAGCCTTCCTCTCGTGAACTTTTTAGTCATGTTTTTAAGATTCCTTGTGGGTGCGCATCCTACCGATCATAACGGGATTGCTCAAATACCAGCATTTCTTGATTGACATCCTTCATATCATGCGTAATGGGATTGATAACACCGTATCGATTGATTCGCATGACAGATGTGAGATAAGTGACATTGCCAAATGCACGATTTTGTGCTCAACCTTTGATTGTCCGTGATAGGATGGAAAATTATCAGCTGAACACACAACACAAGTGTTCAAGGATTTATAATTCTCAACACCTCACAACATTATTGTATTAATTTTTCAAACTTGCATTAACAAAGGGCTTTCTAGAAAAATGCATATCACCAGTATACTTCTGAATTCAATTGTAGCATTGCGTAGTAACTACCCCTTAAGGGAAACTACGAAACTCAAGATGCGAAAGATGCAGAACCAACTGCCTCGTTTGTTTGCCCAGAAGAGTGCGCAGAGCAGGCTCGCTGGCGTTTCAGTAGTTACAAGTTTTCATTCCAGTCAAACTCAATCGCTAAACGTTAGGGAACGGAAGGTGCGGTTACACATTCGAACTACCAACAATTAAGAAACTTATCTCCAAGTATTTTGCTCACATTATGTTTTCCTTATTGCGCAATATTGCTTGATGTACAAAGAGTACGTGGTTTAGCATGAATCATTGATGGTAAATCAGTTAGTATTGTTTTAATTAATTAAAGCCCTCCAAAATGCCCTTTGCTATGAAACAACCTTACATTTAACGCAACAAACGTTATAGAACGTGTTACAGAGGTTGTTGATTGCTAAATCCGAGGAATAATCACCAGTCTCACTTTGCCCCCGCTGATTGACCTTGAAATCGACCCATATTTGTGTATTTCGAAACCCCTAAATGCCAAATTCAAATGTTTCGCCTGAATATATTCAAAACAATCGCAGCTGACTGTTCGAAAAATTGACACAATGGATGTTACTGCTTAAAATTAAAACCAACTGTAACATCACCATGCAACTGTGCAAAAATAATTATATAAATTGATAGGTATTTCGGCAAATTATTGAAAAGCCGAGATATCTGGTTATTGAAATTATCTGAAAGTGTAAAGTAAACAAAATCGTGCTAAAAATGTCGACAAAAACGAATTCCGGGATGAAAACTTATGTCCCAACTCCTCCGCCATCATCTCAACAGCAGGCACCGCCAACGCTGCTGAACCTCCTCTCGCGCCGTCCCGTTTCTCAACCACAGCGTCCTCAATCATCCCAGTCCCGACCCACAACAGCTCCACCGCCTCCATCACCTCGAACTCCGCGGAAGAAAGCGCCTCCCCAGAAGAAGCCTCAAACGGCCCGTGCTTACGAATCCCCAAAGCAGCTGAACATTGTGCTACCACCTCGTCGGTTCTCGTCACTCTCCAGCTCCTGTCTTGCCGACTGCTCGACGACGAGCGTGGGGAATAATGAGGTCAAGATCAACTCTCTCCACTTTTCTGACTCGTACACGCCTCATAAAGAGTACTGGATAAGAAACGCGCTGGAGAAGCTCGGAAACACTTGGGTTCGGGATAAGAAGATTACTCAGACGGAGCTCCTTTCAAAGGCTTTTGAGGAGAAGATGGGAGTGCTGTACGAACTTGCGATGGCTAAGAAGCACGAGTCCATTGACAGGCTGGTTGATGAGGTCCAAGATGAAGAGGTTGTGAAAGAAAAGAAAAGCAAACGGAGGAAGAAACCAATCGAACCTCCAGTTTTACAGGATAACTTTCCCTTTTCTCCGCAACTGAGCGACACGCTGAAGCGGACCATGAGCTCTCTGCTCCTGGATATCATGAAACAAGGTCAACAAGGGCAAGGGGAGCAGAAGAAACCCACGCAGCAGAGAGTGCTTGATAAGAAACCTCATGATAAGATGGACGAGTCGCTCAGCTCGCTTGGCTCCGTTGCTAAAACTCCGCTGACGCAGTGCTACGTTCTGGATGGGAAGCTGGTCGTCGGGGGGAAGAAACTCCTCGCGATTGGAGGAAGCATCCTCAACCAGTTCTCAGATACCTCCAAATCTAGAGTCAGGTATAGCAAATGAATTAGCTTTATTTATAAGTGCTAAATCAACAAAAAGTGGTGCTAAAATTTGTTAATTGCAGATCATCGACAGAAGAGAAGAGCTACTTCCGGAAGACGGCGAACATGATGGGTTTCCTGTCGCACGAGATAAGCATCAGGTACTGCAAGAAGGGTCATCGCATAATAGTGAGTGGGTCGAGAGCCCAGAGGAACGATAGCGAGAATGCTCGTCAAGTTCGCGAGGTTGTGCTGGTCCCGAAAGACGTGAGCATTCACGGGCTGCTTGTGATGAGAACTACGAAAGGGAGTCTTATCTTTGAGGAGCCTACTATCGCATGAGTATGTTTGTATGTATGTAAAAAAAGAGATTTTTTCTTGTTGAAACGTGTGTGTAATAAAAAATGCATAATGAAGCGTTTGTGCTACATTTTGAGAGCTCCGTGTTTATTCGGGTTATTTCGGCCACCAGATCTCCAGAGTCGGGGGGATTTTGTCCAGGGCTATTTTGCTGCAGTATATATAAGCTTGTGTATATAACTCGGGAATATATATTTTTTCATATAACATTTCATGCAGTATAGCTCCTGCCTTTGGAACCGCCTTAAAAAATAAAGCAAAGCCTCCTGCTCCAGTTTTATTTAATATTTCTTTCAATTGTTTTTAAAACGCTTAAAACTACGGTCATTTAACGTGGATCTTGAGGAGTGAAGTTTGCCTGGAGAAGCTGTTATAGAAGCAGGCGTGTGCCGTAAGTGGTGTTTTCCGTACTTTCCGTAATAATCGTGGGTTTAATCATTTTTACGAGAGCGTGTGTTTCTGTGTCCCGTTTCACATCTGCCATTCAGGAAACTGTGAAGGACGAGTCAGTTGGGGGAAACGGGACGATTAGTAGGGTTTAATATGTATTCAGTAGCTCATATACCTGGGTATGTAGTTGGTAGTGGCAGATGCATCTCATGCCTAGAGCTTTTTGGGTCAGTCCAGGTGTACGGTTTACTCAAATCGTAAATGCATTTTGTATTTGTTGTGTGCGTTTGTTTGTGCTTGGGCCCAGTTTTTCGTGATCTTTAAAACGCATCTGTACGGGATTTTCATCTTTGTTCGCTTTAAATCTTCTTTTTTAAATGGCTCTTTTTGGGTGCAAGATTGATCTCAGGATCAAGTTTTCGCATCATCTCCGTGACCTTGCTCATACGGAATTATGCGGAATTATGTTTTTAAAGGTACACGCATCTGCATTGTCGGGGTTGCAAAAAAATATATGTTCCGTATATATGCGTGTATGCAACCTATAATGCGTATGGCACGTGCCAATCGCACTAACGAGTCTATAAATCTTGCTGCATTTGCATGCGCTCATATACTAGAATATGTACAACATCTATGCTGGCTAGCGCATGCTTGCAACATGAATCTTAGCTGGTGGTTCTCTTGCACTTAGGACAAAGCGCATTTGTTGGGATTGTGTATTGCTTCATGATTGATTTGACGGAAGTTACTTTGTAGTTTTCTACATGATGAGTTATATGGAATCTTAGGCATTCACAGTCTATGAACATGCTTTACACGTTATAAAGGTAGTTTTATATCACGCAAGTTCATCCGGCATGCAGCATCTATGCCAAATCAATCAGTTGAAATTTTATGGAGCCTCCAATTCATATGAGTTTGGTCCATTTAGCTTTTAGAATCGTGGTGGAATGTTTCGGGCTTCAAATGTGAATAATTGAAGTTGTCAGACAGTTCTAAAACTGTACACAAATTCATACTACAGAGATCATGTTTGAGCAAATATGTTTTTTAAACCATTACGTGTTTAGTGGGATGCATAAGTTTTTGGAATGGTGCGATCAGAATCAGTCTATCAGGATGCAGGGTTGAAAACTCAAAGAAATACACTCGTCATAATCGGTAGATCACTTCATACACTAGACTAGGGGCTTAAATTGCAATTCAAGCGTTATTCAATAGTGCTACATTGGCAGTAAATATTAGCTCTTCATGAAATGCAGCTTGGTAGCGGAAGCGTATTTAATTTGATATTTTGTGGCGTTTGCCTTTCATAGGTGTAATGCAGGAAATAATTCACATAACAATTAGATTAGCAAACATTTTATCCACTAGTGTGTGAACATGAACATGCATTAGGTTTGTTGATTGATATTGCTCAATTACGTAAAACAAAGTAAATTTGTTCATCACATGGATGTGAATTGTGCAGCTCATATATCGAATTTCCTTTATATCCAACGATTGCATTCCCTCCATTCCGCATTCCTGCTTCTTTGTGGCACACGACCAGTTTACCCACCAAACACCGGATGAAACACATCTGCGCTTATTCTATTACATCCACGATTCTGATATAGCGTAAACCCAAGCACGGGGTTTATCATATTCTAGCCTAGAAGGGATGCAGGGACTCTGAAACGGCACGCTTAATTAAGATTTTGTGGAATGCTCATGTATGAGTTTTTGTCAACCTCGTAGGTCTTCTCTACTCTTTGTTGTCCATTCACATCTGTCCGCTTCTTACACGACATCCTCTTCCTTGCACACCTATTGCTTTTCATGCTTGCATCTATGTTTGTACGCATATCCAAGATTAATCCCAATGCTGGTATAAATGGTGCTGACCGATTTTTGGTGAATCGTGCTATTTAAATAGGCTACACAAACCATCTGTCCTGTTAAAGGGATGTATGAAGTTTGTAGGGATGAAAGTGTTTTAAAAGCACATTGCATCCTGTGAATGAGGGGCAGCTGCTAGCGTGGATAACAAAAAATATATATGGAAACTCGCTTTTCAGGGCTCTCTCCTTTCATCGTGAAAAGGGAGTTTGTTCCCTTTATCCAGGGCTTTTTTGTGAGGGTTCAATACCAAATTGCAGCTGCACACCGGAATATGCTCCACTATGCACCTGGACTCCCGTTTTTGGTCCGTTACTATTGCTTCGCTATTTGTCGTGTGCGTAAAAAGCATTTGCCGTGGGATTCTACTCTCTTTTTTATGCCACACGACTCGGCCGTATTTAAGGGACGGAGGACCAGCATCAAGGCATCAGTTTTCAGTGGTTTTCGGCACTTTCGGGGATTTCGGAGTTTTCCAGTTACCTCGCATGGAAGCTTTGATTGTCCAAACGCAATTCTTGAAGACATGCTGCGATACCGTAGCTCAAGATTTGTGTGGGGACATCATCAGCTTTCAATATTGCGAATATTCAACATTTGCTCCTGCCTTGCCACGCTTCTGGGATCACCTCCTCAATGGAAATTACCTTGTGCGAGGATTAGCGAATCATCAAGTTGGGTAAACTTTCATTCGGCCTCCTTTGTCTCAATTTTAACGCTCTTGTGTTGTGTTGTGGGGTAAGTTTTTGGGTTTTGCAGGACTCGATGACCAGGTACAACGCTAGTGGGGATTTGGTAAGGTCAAGTTTTGGTGGTTGTACTTCCGTGCTAGGGTTTTTGTATGTACACGAGTCTTCTATTCTAGCTCAAAATATTTGTTTGCATAGCGTTCCAATAAGATTGCGTATGGTAAAAGTCACAAAAATCATGCTGTAGTGTTTGGGGTAATGCTGTCATTAGGGTAATACTTTCATGGCACGGGCTAAGCAGCTAAAGCTGGTTAACTGGTAGTTGTTTTGACAACACGATTTACGCGTCTGTTGAGGTGTAAAATTATACGTAATAATAGGTATGAAAATTATGATATACGGAAACTGCTGAGTAAGAAATTGGAGAATATTGATCAGGTCTGATGAGTTTAGTCTGCTTTGCTAGCGTATTCATTTCATATTTAGATGGTTTTTTATGCATGACAGAGTTTAAATGCCATGTAAACTCGCTCATCGTTGTGCTATGCATTTCCAATAGAACTATGAAGAACTCATTTCACGTTTTAGAACGCTTTTATATCATACTTGTGTTAATTTAGAACACTTTCGAGGGTCGTTTTGAGCACACTCTTGTTAGCACATTTCTTGTGCAATGCTAACGTAAATGAGTGATACTCCATTCATATTCGAGTTGCACATCCCGTGAATTTTGTGTTGTAGGGTTTAAGAATCATGTTTGTAGGGGTTTGAGTTTTGAGTCACAGAAGACAACTCATGATGCGTTTGTGAACGAGGAACAGCATACGGTAAACGGTACTCAGGATGCTCTCGTCTCGGTGGTATGAAAGATGTGTATGTGTGCATACCCCTTGTTAGGTTTACGTTTGAGCATTTTCACTATGAAGTTTGGTTAGAGGTAAGGGGATTGATGTGTTGTGTGTGTGTAAAACATTACGGGTTTACAGTCTGGTTAAATTGGGATGGCATGTGGTCACCAGAAACTTTTTAACGCTAGACCCTGACCTTGCACAGTTCGTGTAACCACGTGCATGGAGAGCCTTTGGGCCATACACTCAATTATTATATGCTACTCACTACTGGGGTTATAGGAAATCGGTTAAGTACTTAACTCGGATTCGTTTGTGTTTGAAAATTTAGGGAAATAGCTTGGTCAATTCGTAGCGTTGAGCTGTAACGCTCATGTTCATGCTCATTTCATAACATTTTGCTACTTATTTCACGATTATGAACGCTGCTGCGTGCCTATAAGACTTCACACTATGTATTATTGATACTTCAGCTTTAGTTAGTTGGTCTCTTTCATTTTTCTATGCACGGTGTTCCAGATAATGGACGCTACTTATGTCAAAGGTTTGGAGTTTCAATACACCTCCATTTTCACTCGCTTAGGTATTATAGATTATGACAACATTCTTCATACTTTGGCTAATATTCGTGGATATCTAACACTATCTGCAAAGCATCATGCAATGTCACAGGAACAGAATTTTGTGTTAAAGAAAATCTGCTAAAATCGCATTTTGCTATGAGTTCCAACTCCTGCTCACGTAAACGAACGCGTTCATTTTGTGCACTGAATTCAAACAAACACAGGATTTTAAAAACGTCCAAGTACGTTTATTGTGTATAAAAATACATGTACAAGTGTTTAGCTTGTACAAGGTTGATCTCGGAGTGCTGGAAATCAATCACTGAAATAAAAAAACGGATAAACCTGAATATAAAAGCGATATCATGTTACTTTATTTTTTAATAAGTCGAAAGATAACTCATCAAATATTCGTATCTGTTTATCAAGAAATATATGGTTTTTTTTGTATGTATCGTATCCTGCATAGTTTTGTGGTTTAATACTTGTTGATTCCAAACAATCTGACGCGATGGAACTGGGGCAGCTTCGGGATCAGCACGAACATCAGCGTCACGAAATTAGGGACAAAGTGACCTGCGTCGTGGCGGGTGTAGAAACTCGCCAGGAAAAACCTGGCAATTACAACATTATCAGTATCTCGAACGGGTTCAAAAACACGTTAAAACATTTGATTTAACGCGACTTACAGCACGATGGGGGAGATGGTGAGAAACTTCCTGGTTCTCGTGTACTGGATTCCGTAGTCAATCTGCTCCCAGTGGGTCAACACCCTAGCTTCACCTTGGTCCTGGGTCTCCCATGGGCTTCCTTTCAACATGTGCAGGAATATAAAGTGACACTGCGAAAAATACAGTTTTAATCATCGTATTTAAATAGCCAAAACTTATTGACATGAGCACTCATGAGTAAACCAAATTACCGTATTGTGAATAACGTTGGTTAAGGTCCACGCCAGCGGAATTGTGAGAAACGGGATACTGAGGAGAAACAGGTGCAGCGTCATCATCACAACCAGGTATGTAAACCACATACCTCGGCTACCTGTTTTTACAAAACAATCAAAACTACTGTTTATACGTTTCATTTAATTTTGGCACATGACTTGTGAATTCGAATGAACAACTTACCTAGCCAGCTCACATTAGGGTTATCCTCCCCATGACCTCCGACTTGAATCATCTTGCTCTGTTGCTGATTTTAAAACATTTGATTCGAATTGAGATTTCTACTTATTACGTTTCTGGACGAAACTAGCTTGCAATCCTTTCACGTCAGTCACGTTGTCAATAAATCGTGTCTACCTTTTCGTCTTGTATTTTAAGAACTAATCAATCGTTTTCACCTGAGATAATAATATGCTTGTGAACAATAAGTCGTTTCAAGGACTTTTTCACTTTCACAAGAATCGAGTGACTAACTCGCTACACTTGGCTTCATTGTGATAACTTTGCTCCTTCTTGTTTGTCTTTGCTTTTTACTGACATTTATATGCGTTGCTATGTTGAAATTATGTGTTTTTGACTCTTGCAGCTACCTTTTGCGT
This sequence comes from Orchesella cincta, assembly GCA_001718145.1. NCBI lineage: Eukaryota > Metazoa > Arthropoda > Collembola > Entomobryomorpha > Orchesellidae > Orchesella > Orchesella cincta. Next base: position 46,234 of record LJIJ01000287.1, on the reverse strand, counting down.
AACAGCTCATTTTACATTGTACTACGCTTTTATTATTCTCTTACGCTGATAAACACTTCCAGAATTGTTAATGCGTTCCTTATATGCAAATGCATTATTTCATTTGGCTGAATTATGTATGAAGAGTGTATTTTGTATATCATATCAGGATAGTTTTGTTTTGCTCACAAAATATTCTTTACTTTTATGGCTTTTTGATCCATCCCACTTTTTGAGTAAGTTGTGGGGAGAAGTGAAATACAGAGCTTTGGTTGGTGGATTTTGGAATGTTTTAGCTCTGGGGTCATGTTCTACCTTCTAACTAAAGTGTGCTCTGCAGCACATTAAATTTTATTTGGGAATGGCTTTTGTTTTTTGACACACTATGACGGCTTGACTTGAATTTATGCTTCAAGTGAAACTTGACAAAATACTTAAAAATCTACTAAATACAGATAGTACCGAAGTTAGAAATAAATAGTTGAGCAAAAAATAGCATTGGTTCTATCGCTGATTTCAGTACTTCCTCGGGCTGCAGAATAATTCATGTCATTATTTTCCTTTAATGAATTTTTAGCATCCTTTTTTAACTGATCAGCACAATCAGCAGACATAACTTTTGCAATAAATATGGAATGCTTGTCACTAACCTGGCATTAATTAATGTACTCAACGAAAAGCTCAAAAAATAATTTTATGATAATATTTTTTATTATATGGCAAATTGGCCATATAATATATATAAATCAAAATTAATTGGGAAGCAAGCAATATAAACCTGCTCTGAAAATTCGTCACTATGCGTTACATTTTTTTATTTTTCTGACAACACAATCTGTAACCGAATTTCGAAGGTATTCAAAATGAATTTCGGAACAAATAAAGATGATGGCATGTTGGAATTTAGGTATGTGTGATTCATTAATGGAAGTTTGAAAATTAGTGTGAAACGCAATGAATAGCTGCCATAATATTCTTTTTCATGAAATTCCCCGTCGATCCATGTATCTCACCATACCTCAAAACCAACGGGCCATCTCCATTACCTTGCACCTAAAAACTCAACCACCTCAAAATGCAGGACAGACAACCAAAGCTGTTTAATTGTAAAATTTAAATCGGATAGCGATAGTTTTTTAGAACAGGCTTATATTGCTTGCTTCCCAATTATTCACTGACTAAATATTTCTAAGCATTGCATATTGAAACAAACTGAATTAAAGACAATGACAGTGATGTCTTTTAATGCCCCCAAAAATTGTAGAATGGGTGCGGACGGGTATACAGTCTCATGCCGAGGAAATATCGGAAAACAAAAACAAAAGGATGTCGATCTGCATGTTGGTGGTTCGTCTTTATCTAGTGTTACAAAACTTAGGTAAATATTAGCACCACTTTGACTATAAACCGGACAATGTATATTAATCAATACAAAATAGAAAGACACCGATAAATAATTGCTGTACATTTTAAAAAGAATTTTTCCAGTTTACCTAGATTCGGTTGTCAAATAAAGTTAAGTTAGGTCTTAGTCGACAGTCTTAGGCATGCGTGAAGTTATTCGTTCGGCACTCAAATGCAAATAAGTTAGGTTAGTTTAGTAACCAAACTTTGGGTTTAAAACGAAAGGTTCAGTGTAGACAAGTAAAATTCGTGTTAAAAGAAAATAATGAGGGATGTCGACAAGCTGTCAAGTTCAAATCATCATCACCACCATCACAAGGGAAGTAGCTCGAAGCACAACGGGAAGTCAGTTGAAGGTATGGATGAAAATTTCATCATGAAATAAATGCTTGACAGTTTGCGTGTAAAAACATAAAAATATGATGTTTTTCAGGCTGAGGCCCGTCGCGGTTTGGAGATTCTTGACAAGATAGTGAACGACGTAGCTCAAGCAAAGTGGATATTGAAGGGAGTTGTAGAGCACTTGGAGGAAGTGGATTCAAAGCCCCCAAAATGTGCTAATTGTAATGGCAGCACGAGTGATCGCAAGAAGGAGAGCCCCAGCAAAGATAAGAAAGACAAGGACAAGAAGGCGAAGAAGGCTGTACTACCGATGGTATCTGGACACACTGTGCAGCGACCCAAGATCAATTTACTGCGGGTGGATGATCAGAACCAGAGATCGAGGGACAGGGAGCCTCAACCTGGATCGAGGTCTGGGAGGGTTAGCAGTTCCGTTAAAAGAGGGAGGAACAGCAGGGATGAGGAGGAGGATCGGGGTGGGAAGAAGCGGAGGAGTAGGAGCAGGGGGAGGAGCTCTGTGAGGAGTGGCAAGTCGAAGAAACGAGCTTCTAGCTCTAGTAGCAGCTCTAGTTCCAGCTCTAGTGGGAGTAGCAGCTCTAGTAGCAGTTCCAGTAGGTCCACGCCGGCTCCCGTCAAAAAGAAAACTTCCACTGCTAAGGATGATGAGCTGCTTTCTGTTGGGGGTAGTGGGTCCGAGTTGGGGGCCAAGCGGAAACAGGTGAGACTTTGTTGTGTTTAATCAATATTTTCATGCGATGGCACGTGATTTGAATGATTTTGAAGTTGACTGATGTGTCACGAATGTGTAGGAGGCAAAACCGTCAAGTTCTGGAAAGGCGAAGAAGCCGGGTAGTTCGAGCGCAGACGGTAGTAAAACTAGCCCTGTGCATCCGCATGGATCAGCTTCGTCGAGATTCCTGTGCACAGCCCAGAGCATAGAGTCGTTGAAGAAGAAGCACAAGTTGAAGGACCCGATTCTAAAGCTGCACAACGTGAACAAGCTCATGAACTACCGCACAAAAGTTGATCTGAACGATTTGAAAGAATGTGATGTAAAAGTGTTTTGGTCAAACTGGAAGGCTAAGAAGAAGGAGCCGCCTGCCCCAAAGACTCCTCCTCCACCTCCTCGTAAAATGATAGGCCCTAAGAGTAAAATGGCAGGGCTGAAGGCAAAGGCTGAGGCAGCGTTGAAGGAGAAGCCTAGCACGATGACTAGTGCAGAAGTGCTAAGGGCAAAGCTGCGTGAAAAGTTCCAGAAGTTCAAGATGCAGAAGCAGGGCGGCGATCCAAATCAAACGCTCCCTGACTCTACCACCAATCACAGTAACAACGAAGCTAGACCTAAAGCTAAGCCTCTCAGTTTGAAAACTGATTCCAAAGCTGCGCATATCGAGCTCGCTGCTATTGGGCTGTCCGTTTATGTGTCAAAGGACAAGATTGATGAAACTGTCAACGAGTTTGTTGGGAACGCGCTCTCTGACAGGAGCGAGCTGCTCGAGATGAAGCGGGATCAGTGGACCATGATGCCCAATCGAAGGACTGGAGTTGATTCAATTAAGGAGGAGGTCCAGCGGGGGATCAGAAAAGTCATTGGCGACGATGATGATGTTGGCAAACTTGCAGAGCACAGGGATGCCGATGACCAGTACGTGCTTGGCAACTACTACCTCGTGTCTAGGGAGGTGAGTAAACCGGGTTTTATGGTCATTAAAGTGTACTTCTGGGTTTGGTTTGTAAATGTGAGCATATGTGTATTTCCAGGGCCAAAGTCTGCAGCTGATGCGGTACATGGCTAGCTCACTGGGCGAGCTGCCGCGTGCGCCTCCGAGCACGATAGCACGCCTCGCGGGTTCGTGCCTCTGGACATCTCATCGCTGTCAAAATCGCAATACAGTATGCTGGAGGAGCTGGGAAGCAGGCGTGCGTGCGGATCTAGGACAAATTCTGACGATTCAAGAACCAAGACTGTGAAGATTGAGAAATCTTCGGATAGCGAAGACGACGAGGGGTTTAATGTTACAATACCCATAATTGCCGCCGAGGATGAGAGTGATGTGGATTAGCATAAGTTTTAGTTGTAGCGTGTTGAATTTTTACGTATGATTTGTTTATTTACTCAAGATTTGTGAAATAAAACATTTACAGTTCGATTTTATTCGCTTCTTCTGAGTCGCTTGCCGTTTCTTTAACTGGGACGCGGTCCACAACTGCCTTGATGTCGTCGAAAATTGATTCGATGGACGTGTTCGCGTCCCACGACTTCACGAATTTACCATTTGAGTCGAACAGGTACTTTTGGAAGTTCCACGTTGGAGACACTTGAGTCGTTTCTGTAACCAACAGTTCATATTTAGAGCTTGAGTTATTAATGCGTAAGTTAATTTAGGTAAAGGTATCTTACTGATGATGTATTTCCAGAGCGGGTTTGCGTTTTCGCCGGTGATCTTGACCTTCTCCATGAGCGGGAACTCGCACTTGTGGTGGGACTTGACGAACTCCTCGATTTCAGTCGCTTCCCAAGGCTCCTGCTCACCGAAATCGTTGCATGGGAAGGCTAGGATCTCGAACCGGTTCTCGTACGACAGGATCTCGTGGAGGCGCTTTAGAGCTTTCAAGTGCGCGTCCGTGTGACCGCACTGACTCGCCGTGTTCAGGATCAACAGCGCCTGGTGGGATTTGTAAACTGGGTGTTAACTTTTTCATCCAACGAAATAGACATGATTAAGCTGATTGAAAGAGTAACGCGTACCTTTCCCTTGTAGTCGTTCAAATGGACGGGGTTGCCCTTGATGTCGTTAACCTTGAAGTCGTAAATACTCTCTCCTGCTACCATCGTAGCCATTAATATCACACTTAACAGTTTGGAATGCATGTTATTTGGACGGAGTTCACTCGGTAGTTAGCACCTTAAGTTTAATTGTTGCGTAAAATTAAATGAGTATTGAGATTTGAGTAGAGCTGCTTGGTGAGCTGACTTGACGGGTGGAATGACAGGTGGAAAATACACAGCAGCTAGATCAAGAAAAGAGTTATTGCATGGAGAGGATATAGGGGTTCTTGAGCACAATTCGTCTTGGTTTTTGAGAGATGCTTTCTAGCTTGTTGCTTCCACATCATATGCATAAGGGAATCTTAAGCCAGCGCATAAAACGTAGCTTCTCCAATTTTCCATGCAAAAGGATTCGCTGCTGGTGTAATTACAAAATAGTCTTAGAAAAACAAGACTCAGGACCAGAATGGCTGGTTTTTTCCAGGGTAGAACACATTTGTAGGAGGAATTCTTATGCATTCTTATAGATCCAGGTAGAGGTGGATGTCCTCGTTGTTGGGTCTTGCATTGAAATATTCTTCATAGATTTTTGAATCTGCTCAAAGATGCTCAGCTAAGCATGCTTTGTCATGCATGGATAAACTCGAAAGGATGAATCGTTTTTAACACACAATGTACAATCTCATCGTTTCTTGCCTCGGGGCACGTTGCTCATACTACGTTGCTGTCACTTTTATTCGGGTGCATAAGGAATATGCAATGGTAGTGCTAATGCAGAAGCAATCCAGATCAAAAAATGCGATGTTAAAAATTCGTCTTGAAGTTAGGTAGAAAGCGACAATGGGTCTCGGAAGTAGTTTGAAAGCCCACGATTGTTATTGAACAATGGAAGCAGCGCTGAGTTATCACACATCCGGTTTTTGATGTACCGCCAGAGCATATTTTGTAATCCCATTACGCCATGATCGCATTTGGAATTTCACGAACCTTATCAAGTCTTATGAAGCTAGTGCGAGGAAACAGATTAGAGATAAACCTGCGTGTACGCTTAACATTTTTATGATGCTTGTGGGTCAGTAGTATTGTAAAACTTTTTTAGCAACGTGAAGTAATGAGCATTAGCATAAATAAACGTAGGAAAGTAACGTTCACGCAATTATATGCAGGTTCTATCTCTGTACTTTCATGCAGGTTACTTGAGTCTAGTTTTGTTGTCAGTCACTCATCCTCGAGGAGAGATTTTAAGTAACACATACTGCCTTTTATCGCTCAAGAAAGTACTCTCACTAGTTTAGGCCCTGCCTTTCATGCTACAACAATCAAGATACTACCAAAAACAAACAATAACGCATATCCTGCAACACCAAACAACCTTCGAAACTCTTTTCTACTATGCCTCAGCTCCATTGTTTACGCTCAGGGGTGAGCGTTTCATACCATCATTCTGTACACACAGTTTCATTTGGTTGCCGTGGGATTGAAGGCGGTTTTCTCATAAGGGTTTATTGAAATAAATATCGATTGCTTAGCGATTTTCGCGAAAAATTACGCCAGTGAATGCTTATTAAGACAGGATTTTATGAAGGAGGAAAATACATGAAAGCAGCAAACACATCGCCATTCGCCTAATTTTTATTTCCACGGTAAGATGATTTTTAATTTAATTTACACTTCTGAAATATTTAGCAAAACCCCAATTAAAATTGCCGTAATTTAAGTAACCCATAAAATAAGGATCAGTGATTGGAGTGTCAAGTAGCCCCGAAAAAGGAAGCTCCCTGAATAACATAACGGTGATCATAGAATAGCATAAGATAGCGCATAAAGGGGTACTACGTCCCTCACCCCTATGGGTAGACAAAGAATGATGTTGGTTTTGTTTGTGTAGTATTTTAATTTCTCTTAGAGGTATGCATTTTCAGTCTGTGTGTAACTTGCAGTACAGAAGGTAGTACACGGTTGGTGTGGTTTTTCTTCTCTAAAAAGTTTTTTATGTGTGCAGACGAAAAATCTCTGATGGTTGTTCGTTTGCTTTGCATATTATTATTATCATCAAAGGAAACCACTTTCCGTGTCAGTAGGACATTTATATCGCGTATGCGGATCAACGCTGAGGAATTGTGTTAGGGTTTTGGAGAATTGATTGAGAAGATGGAGCAAGATTGACCATGCGAGTGTAGATTGATAAGAACCGAACATTGATAATTTGCATAGCGCGATGTGCGGGTTATCGTTAGCGCGGGGCTCCCCGTTCAGTAAACGCACGCACGTGATCATAATTTTACTTAGTTTTAGTTTAAGTGTTTGCTCGTCAGTTCAGTACAGCGATAAGATCCAGTTGCACGTTAAACCGAGCTACGAGTTCAGGAGCGTCGGCGGGGTGATCAGGGACGGCGATGTCGATTTCGCAGGTAAAAGTAAGAATTGTCTACGCTATATCTTTATAATACTTAATACGCGAGTGTCTCGCAGTCTCGTTTATACGAGCTTTTCCGCTTGGGTAAAGAAAAAGAGAAAGTTGGGGCTCGCGTACGCGTATGCTTTGCCTAACGGAACGTCTAGATGCACCGTTCTTTTGACAAGGGGCATGCCCTTGAATCTTTACTTTATGATGGGTTCTCTACTTTTCAGGGTCATACAAAATTAGTCCAAAGCCGTGCAGTGTGAAATCTCAATCCAGCTCCTCGGCAGAGGTGCAGGGAACTTGCATGTTCGTTTGGGAATGCCTCAAGTCTGAAGGGAAGCACCTAGGCATGTGTGTGGATGGCTTCATGTTTGGCTCTTGCTGCTCCCATGATTTCAATGAGAACGCTATTGAAGGGAGCAGTGTGCTTCAGAGCAGTGCTCTTCCTGATGTTGTCGAGGTTATTGGGGGGATCACATCTACCATCCCGTACCCTGACACCACTCCGCTTGTTGCCGAGGACACCACTCTTCCGTTTGAGAGCCAGGAGGACGTCGTTGGGATTCCGTTTATCACCAGGAGGAACGTTACGCTTGGGACAACTACCACGTCAACCAGCACGTCAACGACGACCACGAGCACTACAACGACTACAACCACGAGTACTACCACAACTCCTGCACCAAACGAGTAGTTCGAGTTCGCCGGCGCCTCCGCGCGCGTCGCAGCCCGGGAGCACTCCGGTGCTATCAACTTCAGAGTCCACGACGCACACTTGTGGGATAAGTGTTCTGAACAGGTCGCCTTCTCCTCAGAAACGGATCGTGGGCGGGACTGAGGCTAAATATGGTCAGTTTCCATGGCAGGTTTCCGTGAGGAGGACGAGCTTTTTCGGGTTTTCGAGCACGCACAGGTGCGGGGGCGCGCTGATTAACGAGCAGTGGGTCGCCACTGCCGGGCACTGCGTCGACGATCTGATGACCAGCCAGATCAAGATCAGGCTCGGGGAGTTCGACTTTAGCAACACCAAGGAGTCACATGCGCACCAGGAGAAGGGGATCAAGAAGAAGGTGAGAGATCGGATTTATAAATGGGAGTTTTTATGATTGCAGCGTGAAGAATTTAATTTAAATAAAAATTTGCTCAGATCGTGCACCCCAGCTACAATTTCTTCACGTACGAGAACGACCTTGCGTTGCTGAAGCTGGACACTCCAGTGAACCTAACAGCGACTCCGCACATCGTTCCGATATGCTTGCCAGGGTCCGACGACCTGCTGATAGGGGAAAATGCGACGGTGACCGGGTGGGGGAGGCTGAGCGAAGGTGGCCAGCTGCCAAACACGCTCCAGTACGTTCAAGTGCCCATCATCTCGAACGACAAGTGCAGGGACATGTTTCTCAAGTCGGGGAGGATGGAGCACATCCCGGAGATCTTTCTCTGCGCTGGCTACGACAACGGGGGGAGGGACAGCTGTCAGGTGAGCTACATTTTATGGGAATATTTTGACAGTTTTATTTGGGAAACACTAATCGTAATGGTTTATTTCAGTGATAGGGCGACAGCGGAGGGCCCCTTCAGGTTGTCGGTTCAGACAAGCGCTACTTCCTAGCAGGGATTATTAGGTAAGTTTTTTTAATTCGATTTTATTTCAAACATTAAATTGAAATGAATGAATAATTGAAACTTGTTAATTTTTGCATGGTGAACTCGTCAGCTGGGGAATAGGTAAGTGATCAGTTTTTCGTTAAGAAACGCTGTTTAAAATACTTGTGTTAATTGTAATTCGAATTTATTAACAGGGTGTGCAGAGCCAAACATGCCCGGGGTTTGTACGAGAATAAGTAAATTTACGTCGTGGATACTCAATCATGTGCGGAATTCGTGAAACTGTCATATTTGTTACTATTATTTTTGTACATTCTTCTTGGTTTCTCTGTGTCGGGTATTGTAATGCGATTGTGTCCCGCCGATTATGTTCATACATTTCTAGCCTTATTTTGTTATCTAATTAAAACTTCTAGTCATGTGGTTTTGTGGAACACTCGTCTTTGGAACTCATTTCCTTTATTCACGAATTTTCGGGAAACTATTTATTTCTTCGAAATGTGCACCATTCGCTTGCATACATGTTCACCCAACTTCACACTAGTAACTAATACTTTTTTATAACGCATGCATAACTCATGAATACCGACGTTTCAAACTATTTAATTTCTATTGAAAATTGAATTTTGAGTTGATTGTTACTTTGGAAACTTTAACCAAGAACATAGTGTTGTTTCTCAAATGCTTGTGAATGAGAAGGTCCAAAGATTTAACACTTTTCTCATAATCCCCCGCTTCCTAGTGCACCCAAGCAATCCGTATCTATCACCTTATCACATCCGCAGAATAAGTAGTTCTACAACATTGAAAACTCCACTGATAAGTTTGGATAAAAGTTTAATTTGAGGTGAACTTCACGCAGTTACGAATATTCGAAGTACTAGTTTCGCCCAATCGTTTGAGTAGGTTGACAGCTCAACTTTGACAACTGCGTTCTGAGTTACAGGTAAAGCACGTGTTTGTAGGAGTCGTGCTAATTCTGCACCAGTTTATTAAACTCAAACACTTTTTCACACACAAGTCCGTCATTGCCAAATAAATGTTTTAACTGTAAAATAAAATTAAATAAGCTGTTTACCAAAAGCGCAAGGCCATCGTCTCCAATCACCCCATTTTCCACCACATTGTCTTGCACATCCACCTCTCCCTCGCTTCCAAACTATCGTTCTTCGGTTCAATTGGGTGCAATATTCGATACGTTTTCATGCAAATTCCCACGAGAGTTATGACTCATAACTTATGAGTTATACAAGCGTTTATTGAGTCATAGAAGATCATGTATATGTCAGAGAGATGCAATTAGATGAGATTACTGATTTTGTTCATAGACAGAAATTGTATAAAAAGCATAACATATTCTGAAAACAAATGCTCCAAATTACTAAATATTAATTTCATGTGATTCTTCTTCTTCATGATTTCCTGAAATCGTTACGTTAGCGGATTTAACTCATGCCATGGGTTCAAAGAATGATTTGGACTATAAAGATGTCATGCAAGAGTTTACAATGAGTTATAAAAGCGTTTTTGTGAGTGATGTTGAGTTGCAATTGGGTCATGCAAGAGTTATGCAGGTTAAACAAATTAGTTCCATCGTGGTGCAAAAATGCTCACAATTACGGAATTGCAATGACCGAAAAGTCAGTAAATTGTGATTTAGAAAAGCAGGTGCGTGAGATGGTTTTGGTTGATATGCGTGCGTTGATGCGTGAAGAAAGCATTTGAGCTTTGTTGAAGAGAAAGATCGGGTTTGGTCGGGCTTTCACTAACTTTTCCCGATGCGCGTGGGCACGCAATGCTTTCCCTTGACGCAATATACAGAGTGTATAGGGTACATGTTTGTATCCCACACCCTGGCATACATATCAAAGTCGCACCTCTCCAGCAATAACGAGTCACAATTTATTTTTCAAGGAAACGATTAAAATAATTAGTAAACGTTATATATCATGATTAGTTAGCTGATAAGGTCCCCAAAACGTTTTCACTTAATCATGGGTTTGAAATTGAGTTTTGAATCGCTATAACAGGAAACTTGTAACGTAGACGACCGCTGAAGATTTTGAATTAAACATGGCTGACCCGAATAATCAGCAGTCAAACCCGAATCCGTATCAGGATACGACGTTCCTCAACCACCCTGGCTACCGACCATATCAGGACCCTAACAATCCGGATATCGATCTCAACAAGTACCCAGAGCCTAAAGACAGCACCAACAAGATCAGAGGAAAAAGCGAACTCTTGGAAACACTCGTTGGAGGACTAGAACCAGAACTTGTCGTTGCCAAGGTACATTTCGTGTAGTCGTGTCAATTTTCAAAGCTAGTATTTTTTGGCATTTAAACCGTAACGTTCTCTGTTCCCTAGGGATTCTACTTTTTTTTCTATGCGGCGTTCGGGAGCCTTTTCCCGCTCATGGGAGTGTATTTTAAACAGCTAGGGTTGAATGGGGCGCAGGCAGGGATTCTCAGCGGTGCAGGCCGTTGGTCGAGTACTTGGCCGCGCCGTTCTGGGTTGCTTGGGCTGAAAGGTAGGGGTCTCGTGTAATAACTCAAATATAACAGAAATTGCAAATAACGCGTTTGGTTGCTTCGTTCAGGCACAACCGGCTGAAAACGGTGTTGCTGGCGTCGCTAGGATGTTGGATCCTGTTCACGTTCCCCCTGGGCTCAATCCAGCCAGAGCCTGTAGGTTGCATAAAAAAGTGGAACATGTCGCACGCGATCCTGAACCCTCCAGAGCCGGTTCAAGTGACGTTCACGAAGCGTGAGGCGCTGCCAGAGGAATACTACGATGACAGCGACAGCGAGTACGTGCAGCCGCCACTAGCATTACCATTAGAAGAATCTGAATCTGAGAATCTGTCAAGATCAAAACGGTACATTCCACGGCCAATCCCAGGGATCTCTCCACTCAAGGTCTCGTACGCCATCAACTACAACAAGAAGGAGAACTCGAACTGGGTGAGCCCTAGCTACTCCTCCCAGGTGTTCAAGAAGGATGACGTCAGCAAAGTGTTCTTTCTCCTGTTGCTGCTCGTCATTCTTGGGGAGGCTGTTAGCAGCCCTTCCATCGTGCTGGCCGACACGGCTGTGCTAGGGTTCCTTGGCGATCAGGCTGCTACGAGATATGGGCACCAGCGGATGTTCGGGAGTGTTGGCTGGGCCATTTCCATGTTCTTCATCGGCATTGCTTTGGATCACAGCACCTTTCCCGCGAGGAAGTGCCAAGCTCTTCCTCAGGAGAAAAACTACACCGTTTGCTTTTCTATCTTTGTCGTTCTCATGGGCTGGCCACGCTGCTCGCTTGGAGGTTGAAGATGCCGGAGAGTCAGGTGGCCAGTATTGAAATGAGCGTTGGGGTCGAGGGAGGGGCTGGCAACGGGTACGGGCAGAGTTTTGAGAACGTGGACATCGGGAACCCCCACGAGGCGGGAGGAAGCATCGTCAGCGGGGGAGTCACACATCAGAAAACCGTACGTTTTGAGTTTTTCACGAGTTAACATGATTTATGCTACAGTTAGTTATGCGTTAAAGCGAGTTAAAATGATTTATGGAAGAGTCAATCATGCGTTAAAACGAGTCATATGTATGTACGTGTTTAGATTGGCGAGGGAGGAATTCCGCACACGACGGTGTTTGCCCAGCAGAACAGGAAGATCCCCGAGTGGTTCCTTGTGCTGAAGCACTTCAAAACGTCTCCAAACTGCATGGCTTTCCTGGCAATCGCTTGGCTCATGGGAGTTGGCATCGGGCTCATCTTTACATTCCTCTTCTGGCATTTGCAGGTTAGCGCTTACATTTGTGAACTTTTCTGAACAATTTTAAATGAACGACCCCTGTTTCAGGACTTTGGTGGTAGCCCAACGCTGTTCGGCTTGGCGTCCGTGATCAACCACGTGTCGGAGGTGTTTGCGTATTTCTTCAGCTCAACATTCATATCGCAGCTAGGTCACGTGAAAGTGCTTTGCATTGGGTTGCTGTGCAACGTGCTCCGGTTCCTGTACATCACGATCCTGAGGAACCCGTGGTGGGTGCTCCCGTTCGAGTTTGTTCAGGGAATCACGCACGCCGCTTGCTGGGCGGCTTGCAGCTCCTACCTGGCACACAACACTCCACCTGAGTTGCGCCACCAGGCGCAGTCTGTTCTCCAAGGGTTGCATCACGGGCTGGGACGCGGCGTTCGGGGCTGTTGTTGGAGGCTTGTTTGTCACGAGCATGGGAACCACCGGCACGTTCAGGTTGTACGGGCTCCTCTGTCTCATCGCGCTCGTTGGGTTCGCGGTACTCAACTTTTACAGGAAGGACGTGGGCGGGTTCATCAGCGAGTTGCCTCAAGAGGAAGATCCACACCTCATGATGGGAGGTGGGAACGATGGAGGTGGCACTGGGGCTGGGCATCTCGCTCCCCATGGCGTTCCTGGGAGCATACCCAGGTGGGGAATCAAAATCAAAAAACAATTTATATTTAAAATCGAAGCGTGTCTAAAAAATGATGAATTTGTGTAGAGTCCCGTCAAACGCGCGGTTGGATGAGCAGCGCGGAGCGGCTGGGCAGTTCGACTACAATTCACAGCAGCAATACAGCGCAGGTGTAGCTGGAGCTGGAACGGACCCTAACTTTTACCAGCAGGGATACGCGGCTCCTCAAGCTCAGGGTGGTGCGGCTCCTGCAACGAACCCATTTTTCCAGTAGCATGTTTTCGTTTTCCAAGGTCTTTTGCGAGGTCCTTTGGCGTTTTCAATCAAAACTCGTTGAAAAATATTTAAGGAAACACATAAAATATGAGTCGTAATCAATGCCGTAGTGTTCTAGAATAAATGTGAGTTGGTGGAGTTGATATAATAAAAAACATATATGTGTAATTGATAAAATACATTTATTTTTACAAAGTAACGGTTTAGTTCTGACAATCGCTCATCATAAGATCAAAAACTGAGTCGAAAAATACGTCTGATCCGCCCGGGTTTGCTCCGTTCCCGTTTAGTAGTAGCCCGCTTATGCTGGATCCGGAGCCGCCGACGTCGCTGACCACCCCGACGTCGATCGACTCGAACATCACGGAGGAGTTGCTGGAGCAGCTGCTATTCGTGCTGTTGTGTTTGGTGACGGCGGAGCTGAAGAGCGGGTTGTTCTGCTCCCCGCTGGCGCTCAGCTCGTCGAATATCGAAGACGTGGAGGTGGACTGGAGCTCGTCTATCGGGTTGCGGATGAAACTCATCTCCGTCACCGGCACTGATTGAGACCTGTGGAGGAGCGCAGAGCCCTGGAGCTCTGGCTTTATGAACTCGAACTGGACGCTGCTCGAGTGGCGCTTCTTCTTGGAGCTTGTTGCTGATGAGAACACTGACTCGTCCGTTAGGAGCGATCTCAGCTGAGGCCAGTTTGAGGACGTTGATGATTCAAAGTACGAGCCAATCTCAAGAGACTCGTTGTCGTTCAGGATCATGAGCGGGTCGTCCTTCTCCTCCAGCTCAAGCACGCTCACTGAGGCGGAGCGAGTCGCTTGCTTCTTCTGCTTCAGCACGTTCCCTCCGCAACTAGCCCTCCGCTTTCTGTGCACAGCTGACGCTGCGCTGTTCTCTGACTTGAGGTACGAGACCACCTGACCCACGTCGCTGAAGTCAATGTTGAACTTGTTCTTGGCCCAAACGAGTAGTTCGTTCTGGGGGAGGGGGCTAGGGGCTGGCTTCTCGATCTCCGATCTCTTTCTGATGTTCGCGTAGCAGTACTTTGACTGACCGCGCTGACCCAGGCGTCTCGCCTTCACGTCGGGGAACACCTGCCGCATCAGCTTACCAAAGTCCGCTGTGGAGATTGGCTTCTCGTTCTGACGGAGGAACTCGTGCTTGTACAGCGCGTACACCTCCTCCTTTGGTAATGCCACTTGGTTGTCTTGGATAAACGTCTTTTGAAGCCAGTTGCTCGTCCGGGACAGCCTCACCACCTGCGGGGACGGGTTTGAGCTGCTGCACGCAGCTCCCGTATCCTCGCTCCCTGGTGTTGGCGTCACACTTGGCGTTATAGTTATAGTTGGGGTCGGAGTCATCGTCCCGTTGCTAATTAAAACCCAATAATAAGTATTAAGTTTAAGCTTACAAGCTAGTTAGATTTACACATTGACATGGTAGATTAGCATAAGATAGTAGTGCAAAAGATTTACCAGCTGCCATGGTTGGTTTCCTTGGTGAACTCCCTGATGTTGATGAGAAATAGAATTTTTTCGTGTTTTGATAGCTCGCTGAACGTCTTGACAAGCTTGGACACGTTGTCCTTGTTGAGCGTGATGGGTAGTTCCCGTGAGCCGTGACCTTTGGTGTCACTGAGCACGGTGGAGAGGTTGGTGGAACGGAGGCTGTCCATTTTTAACTAGCTTTTTCGAAACGCAAAATCACGAGACGTTGGGATAAACTCTAGTATGCTCTTTTGTGTGCACTTGACCACAGATGGGATTTCACATTGCAGGATATCCAGCATATGTATTCCAGTTACATAACATGAAAGGGTTGCTGTGTATATACTCGTGTATGTATGCGCTTGACATTGAAATGCTGGGAACGCGTTTTAATTAGGCGTTAGTTAATCATCCGGGTTTTGAATCGTGAACTCATGTGTTGTTAGTAAATTGAGTTTGATGGTTATTTAAAGCATAATTAAGGGTTTCTAGCCCTCCGGTGGTTCTCGGGCCGAGCATGAGCATCACGGAAGGCACATTAGCATTGCGTGGCTACCCCGCATGTGTGGGCTCTTCTCCTTCTTCGACTCGTACATGCTTAAGCAAGTTATATGAGTATAGCACCACTGCAGTGTATTATACACACAAATCAATATACGGGATTTGGGACGAGAAGCCCGTTTTTTATAGCACTTCCACTTTAACGCACATTTAAATTATCAGATAACTGATCATAATGTTGTGGATGTGGTGGGGTGGTGAGGTGGTTGAAATGTGGTAAACTATTGATCATCGTGATTATTGTGCCAAGTAAACTAACATAATACTCAAGCATGTACGAGCCGCACGGGAGAGGCAGCAAGAGTCTCGACCGACCTTATCTTGTGAGGAGGTCACACTCCACTCCGTGCAGCGAATCTGATAACAATCTAGAGCATGGGAGTGGCTCTAGTGGAAGCAACGTTCCTGTTCGATCTCAGTCTAACAAACGGGTCATTCCGCCTTATGTCAGGGGAGGCTCCCCTCCAAACACGCCGAATAAGCTTGGGGGGAGCCAAGGGAAGCTGAACCAGAACAACAAGCTCATCGCGCTCAAGATCGTGCTCCTCGATGATAGCGTCACTATTATCCAGGCTCAGAGCAAGGCGCTCGGGAGGGTCGTGTTTGACCAGGTCTGCAAGCAGCTTAACGTGCTCGAGGCCGACTACTTTGGGCTCGAGTACAGCTCGGTGAGATAACGCTTTATTTCAATATTCAATTATATATAAGTTAAAATGTATGGTGAATTGTAATGTAAACAAATGTTTATTGCAGCCGGGTAACTCGTCAACGTCTGCGTCATCGACGGCGGCGTCTTCGCCACCACCGCTGTCAGCGTCGAACTCGATCCTGAACGCACTGTCTTCATCCAGTTCCCGGTCAAGCACGGTGTACTGGCTGGACCTGGAGAAGCGGCTGACGAGGCAGGTGGCTTTTAACATCTCTGATCCAGTGCTCAGGTTCAGCGTCAAGTTCTACACTCCGGATCCCAGCCAGCTAGAGGAGGAGTTCACGCGCTATTTATTCAGTCTACAAATCAAACGGGATCTTCAGGCAGGCATTCTTGTCTGCAATGACAACACAGCTGCGCTCATGGCCAGCTACATCGTGCAGGGTAAATACTTTGTCGTTTATTTACATATTTTGAGTTTAAAACTTGACGTAATGGTAATGTTTCCATGTAAACAGCTGAGTGCGGTGACTTTAGCGAGGAGGACTACCCAGACGCGAGTTACTTGTCGCTGTACAAGTTCATCCCTCACCAGGACTACGAGATCGAGCGGAAGATTCGCGAGAACCACAAGAAGCACATTGGACAGAGTCCAGCGGAGGCTGATTTGCACTTACTAGAGACTGCGAGGAGAACAGAGTTGTACGGGATTCGGATGCATCCGGCTCGGGATGAGGACGGAATCTCGCTCAACCTCAGCGTGTGCCATAACGGGCTCCTAGTCTTCCAAAACTTCACCAAAATCAACACGTTCAGCTGGGCCAAAATCAGGAAGCTCAGCTTCAAGCGGAAACGGTTCATTCTCAAGTTGCATCCAGAGGTAAACGTACGTGTGAGCTACTTGGATTTTTAATCGCGTGTTTTTGACCGGTTTATTTAAACTGGACTTGAACTTGTTTACAGATCTCTGACGGGTACTACAAGGACCTGGTTGAGTTTATATTCGACTCGAGGAACGAGTGCAAGGCGTACTGGAAGCGGTGTGTGGAGCACCACGCGTTTTTCAGGTGCGAGAAGGCCCCGAACCCCATTCACAGGAGTAAAGGGCTGCTCAGCTCAAGAGGGAGTAGCTTCAGGTATTCGGGTAGGACGCAGAAGCAGATGGTGCAGTTTGTCAGGGAAAACTTTGTCAAAAGGCCGACTCCCATGGGGGTCCGCAGCCGAGCATCGCCGCCTACCGGCAACGTGCTCGTTCCAGACGTCAGCTCCAGCGACAACAACAGCTTCGACAACTCCATCGTGTCTGGGGACAGGATCGAGAACAGGGGCGGCGTTTGGGGCAGTGGCAGGTTCCAGATGTGCGTGTGCTTCCTTAGCGTTTTCACTAATTTATATCGTGTGACAATCTCACGCCTGTCCTGTGTTGGCAGGTCCTCCAGCCTGCGTTCAGCGACGGCGGCTCAGCAAGTGGTGTGGCGTCGTGCCTTCGACGGTCCCTTCGGCAGTCCAGCACATTTCGGTGTCGATGAGCAGCACTCGGCGCGAAGCAATCGCGAGCACTACGACGAAGAGACACTGTAATCTACACGACGAGGGCGGAGGCGAACGCCAGGGCCAGAGGTAATAACTACTATTTGGATGAGACAGAGGTTTCTAGGTCGAGACGCGGATCGGCGGGAGGGAGCGGTGCTACTACTTCCCATGATATTGATGATGGAGAGGAGGACGAAGATGAGGAGGATGAGGAGATCGAGGACGAGGAGTACGAGGACGAACTCATGATTGGGAAGCGGGGAGGCGTGAGGGGGGTGGAGGGAGCAGGGGAGTAGGGCCGAGTCGGAGGGCCGTCAGCGTTCGATGAGGGGGAGCTCGACAGGGTCGTGAGATACGACGATGAGGTGGGTCACAAGTGGCTTCACACGTCATTTTGTTTGGTGCATCTTTAGTTTAAAATCACGTTGACTTTGGTTTCGCAGGAGCCTGTTTATCGAGCGCCCTCTAGGGGGAGTCAGCACGGGACGAGGGCTTCCTCCACCGACTTGTATGGGGTAACCAAGGAGACGCAGACCGCACCTGCACAACATTCTCCCTACCAAGGTAACGAAATACCGAGTGCTACTGCACCATCGCAACCGCGCATTTCGCAGGCTGATCTCGAAGCGCTAGAGTCAGAGTTGATCGAGTCGCTTGTTAGGGACGAGGCGGAGGATTCCGTTTCCATAGGGTCGAGTAATTCTAATGCTAAGCGGAGTGGGGGGAGTAGTGCTGGGTCTAACGCTAGTAAGCCTAAGTCTATTGGGTTCGGCTCTCATGAGTTTCCAGTTACGACTTATAAAACTGGGGTCGTTAGCAAGTCTCCGCCTGTTGTTAGCAAGCGGAAGAAACGCAATTCGGGGTGCAGGGGGAAGGTCGAGAAGCGCTGGGGGGAGATGTACGATGAGAATGACGCAGATGAGGAGGATGCGGGCGGGAAGGTTCCCGTTCCTAAACCTCGGACGAGTGGGGGTAAGAAGTTTGGCTCGGATGGGATGATTGTTGATGAGGTTGAGGGTGGGGGGACTGCCGAGAATAAGGCTAACACCATTCCTAGGGAGCGGGGGAAGAGGAAGGAGCATGAGGGGGAGGAGCCGACTAGCGAGTTGCTAGAGAGCAATGAGGGGAGCTACGATTTGCTTAATGAGTCCAATGCCAGGAAGAAGGACTTTAGCGTGCACTTCAAAGAGGTTGACTACGTTCCTTACTTGCTGAGGAGGCGCATAGATTTGGGGGAGGGGGAGGAAGGTGGTGAGGAGGTTGAGCGGGTTAGTAGGGTTGAGAGCGAACGGGATGTGAATACGGAGCGGGAGCTCGTTCATGAGGCTCTTGGAAAGAGCAAGAGCTACAACGGCGGGGATCCAAACAACCCTGTTGTGCTCATGAGGAGCAACAGCAGCAGCACGCCGAGGAGCTCGAGCAAGCGGATGCTCTTTTGCAGCTTGGCAGGACCTGCCTCCGTCCAACAGCTACAGTTTTCTTGACGACAGTGTTGAGAACAACGGGTGGAACGAGCGGGTGGATATCCGTTGCTATGGGTTCAACACCGTTGGGGTTGGGAGTGTCAGCTCCAGTTCTGGGGAGCTCATGCGGAAGTACAGGAGTGGGAGTTTGAGTGGGAAACGGGAGCTTGAGCGGGTTGAGGTCGTTGAGGAGGATGGAGGGGAGCGGGAGAGCAGCTCCAGTTGGGGACAGTATCATGCGAGGACATCACTCCTTAGACAGCAGGTTCTCGTCGGGGAGAAAATTGAGGTCGTGATCTCTGATGAGGATGAGCGGACTGTTGGGGTCGAGGAGTCGGACAGCCAGGTGGACAATATTCCGGACATTCCTGATTATGGGGGGGATCTGGAGGAAGGGGGGGACGAGCACATTATTCCGATTATTCCGCGCCTGACATTCCTGATGAGGTTGTGGAGGAGCTCTTAGGTGGTTCCGGAGGGTGAAGAAGATCGTGAATTGTTCCAATTAGAGTTGCTGTGCTGACATTAGTTTCGCCGAGTTAGTTGGGGCTGGCTGAGGTGGCTTCTTTTTGGCTTTTCCGGTTGCTGGCTTGTTCCCGAGCTTTTCCTCTCCGCGCTTTCTCCCTCGCCGCGTCTCTCACCCGTGGGCTAATTAAACCTTCTCTCACGAGGAATACGCTCAGCTGCGGCTCCGAAAGTCACGGCTCACATTCTATCCCTGTTGATCTCCCCGGGCGCTCGCCTCTGTGGCTTTCGTCTCTTCCCTGTAAGCTCGGCTTTCTATAGCTTCATGTTTCCCCTCATCCTGCTGGGAGGTTTTGGTGATCGACCCGATAGAGGAGGATATGCCTATAGAGATTGAGGAGGATGAGGAGGAGATGATAATTGAAACTGATAGCCAAGGACTCGGACCTATAACCGAGGAGATGGACGACGACGAGGAGGTGGACGAGGCAGAGCCATCACCGCTCGTGACTCCAAACACGCCGCTAACTCCGCAGACTCTGGAGCTACCACCTCTGCTCGAGGAGGACGAGACTAACGTCAGTGAAAACGTTACCGTTAAACCGGGATACAAGGTTGAGGAGGAGCAGAACCATAAGGACCTCGAGGCGGCTGAGGAGTTTGTTGACGAGCTGCTTGCAACGGCTGATGAGCAGGTGGCGCTGCAGCAAACCCGCATCATTGAGAAGATCCAGAGCCTGGATGAGGTGGACGAGATTGTCGACTGGGAGGAGAACATTGTCGAGCAGGTTAGCAGCCCAGATGTCGTCATTCCAGACCTCATTCCTAAAGAGATCATTTGCCCGCAACCTGCTCCGGTTGCGGTTGATGTAAAACCAGAGTCGCCTCCACCTCCGCTGCCACCTAGGAACGTGAATAGCCTGCCACCTCTGAGGAGGGTCTCGACGGACGGGCTTGCGACCTGCCACCTCCGCCACCACCTCTGCACTCTGCTGATTCGCTCGACTACATTGACTGCCCCACTCCGAGGTATCCGCTGCCGCCAGAGCTGTGTGGGTCGTCGAGGAGGTCGTCTTATAACGACTCTGACTCGTTCACTGCTACAACAACGCTGATCGAGAGCAGGAAGGCGCTCATGCAGAGGTCCTTCTCCATCGACGCCAACGAGCAGATCCAGGAGGAGGAGGGGGCGGGGGAGGCCGTTGCCAGCGAGGACGCTGCGAATTCTCCAAAAACGTTAGAGCAGATTGACGAGCAGCTCGAGTACATCGACGAGTATGACGTTCTCGAGGGCGGGAACAACGTCACGGTGTCCGAGTCGACTGAATCCAGCACGGAAAAAGTTAGGCTCGTGATCCCGCTGATTGGTGGGAGACGCGTGCTATCACGAATCAGCGAGGTTACCAACACGACGAACAGCAGCACCGACCAGATGAGCGACAACAGTTTCATGGAGAAAATTGAGTCTGGGCTGAGGGCGAAGCTGAGCGGGAACTGTGGGAAAAAGGACG
Source organism: Orchesella cincta (assembly GCA_001718145.1). Classification (NCBI taxonomy): domain Eukaryota; kingdom Metazoa; phylum Arthropoda; class Collembola; order Entomobryomorpha; family Orchesellidae; genus Orchesella; species Orchesella cincta. The sequence goes on along the minus strand of LJIJ01000287.1, from coordinate 25,367 downwards.
CTCCTCTAGTGACGTTAACGAGCGAGTTGGGGGACTCCAGCGCCACGCTCAACGACCTAGACGACCACGCTGTCTTTGGGGATAGGGAGGACGTTGGCAGCGTCGATGAGAATAAAGAAAGTGGCAGTGTGCTCGTCACAGAGATTTTCAGGGATGTTAACCCCACGTGTGACGATGTGTGTGAGGAGTTGGAAGAGGACGACGACGCCAACGAGGAGGATGTCGCTAACATGAGCAGTTCAACTGGGAATACCAAAAGGCATCGGGTCACTCTTGAGCTTAGGGTCATCGGGGGCGAAATCATTTTTGATAGTAACTAGGGGCGGTTTTTTGAGATTAAGTGGTTCTAGTTCACTTGTCCGGGGGATTTTACTCATGACCAAGTTTTACTCCGAACTGAATTGCGTTTCTTCCTCTGGGGTGGTATTCGGGTAGCGTAGAATCCTACATTTTTGGTCTGTAAAATACTCACGTATGCTTTATAATGTAGACGTAGGGATTCACGATACATGACTGCGCACTCTAAACTGGAGTATCAAGGTTGTGGGGTTCTAACTGTACGATTACGTTGTTAAACTTACATTCGAGTATTAAATAGGTTACACGGGATGATAATATCCCTGCCGTTCGTAGCTTTATCGTAAGTTGTATCGTAAATTACTATATCCCTTTTCACGCTTTGCTTCTTTCTAACTATATTTGTGTACTATATTGTGCTTACTGAGAGGGCTCTCGATTTGGTAAACGCGGAAAAGGAGATATATCTTGAAAGATCCATAACATTTCATATAACACCATGGTAACTATCAAAAATATTTGTGTAGTCTCTGCCGCTTTTGTTTAATTTTGTTTTTGTTTCTTTGTTTGTGACTTTTCCGTAGTGTTATCAAGAACACCGCCGAGTGCGCATCACGTTACGTATCACGCGCACTCCTCTTCCACCACGCCCGCTCATCAGATTCATCATCACCCGGGTGGCTACTACGTCGTGGCCGCTCCACCATCTGCTGATTACTATGGTGCTCCACCTCCCCCGAATCCGAATCAGTACCATCACGCGCAACACGCTGCGGCGGGAGCTCCACCGCCTCCACAACACCTCCATCTTCAATATCATCATAATTTAGCTCCCAGTGCTAGTAGCTCCAATAACGTGTATAGTTACCATGGCAATCATTACTATTGATAACGTTCCATTCTATATTCAAATTATTGATGATCTCAACTTTTTTAATACAATTTTTTTTCTTGAACAAATATCTCCTTTTTCGTGGGCGCACTATAACGTTATACAAACGTTTTCAAACACACAAATCTTATGTTTACTACCATTTAAGCACAAACAATATGAAACGCAAGTCAACAACATGGACAATTTTCATTAATTACTACAATTTTAAAATTATGTCGTTTTTTCGTATGAAAATGCTCAAAAAATGGCTGGAATACATTTGTGTCGAATGTGTGGGAACGAGTGAGCGATCATTAACCGTATGAATTTATTAAGAGGAAAATCGATTGTGTTATGGGGAAAATTAAATAAAATCAATTTGTGTAACGAATAACTACGTGCTAACACACATTAGTTGATTGCCATGGGTACTTTTGTTTTTGTAGCGTTTTGGTTTAACTAGTCAAGTTATTTATGATTTGAATTATGATTTGAATTATGTTTCCGTTGTAATGATTTTTTTGGTTACTTTTTGTTTGATTTTTCCATAAATTGTGGTGCATAATTCGATCATTTGCACGAAAGATCCGGATTGGTTTTTCTACTTGTGCAAGGAGCTTTCTCACGTGGTGACGACTTATCTGAAGGACCTGCGAGTGCTAAAGTCGCTGCTGTCCAACCAGGACGAAGGACTGAGCAGCTTCCTGCCTGCCTCGCTCATCTCACAAACCGACCACTTGGTCTCCCAGATAAGCTCGCTGATGAGGGAGAAGGAGATCTGGGAGGAGGGGAGACACGGGCTGGAGATCATCAACTTGTGTGGGAAGTACTTCCAGAATCAGGAGGACGTGTACTTTGGCTATTGCAAGAATCTTGAGGAGATACTCACAAGGATCTGTGAGGACTACTCGTGCTACCTCCCGGTTGAAGGGGTCTGCGTCCGACCTATTGTGTTCTGTCAGTATTACATAGAGAGCTTCTGCAGGGAGTGCCGCTGCTGCGGGAATCTTGGAGGGGCCGGGCTCAAGAAAGTCAACTTCTCGCCAGTGCTCGAGAAGAAAACCGGTGAGTGGGTAACCTTACTAATTTAGTCTTTATCGTGAGCATTATTAGGATAGTTTTGTCTTTTAGCGACGGGGTTGGACGGTAACCTGCTCGTGAAGCTGCACAACACGCACGTGTTGCTGAACCGGATACTTGACCCGTACCACAAGGTCAGTTTGAGGCTGCTCACTGTCATCAAGGTCCAGGAGCTGACTCGCGAGATGGAGGGGTTCAGCGGGATCGCGAGGGGGAACGACCTCGGGCTCATGGAGTTGACTGGCGAGTTCCTTATACAAGGCATTCTCCTCAAGCTCAACAAGAGGAAAGGGCTTCAGAACAGGATCTTCTTCTTGGTGAGTATACTACGATACGTTATCTTGAGAAATAATTGGGAACTTTTTTATAAGTATCCCATGTGTTTCCAGTTCCGGGACATGCTGGTGTACGGAACGCGCGTGAGTTCGACGCACGGGTTCAGGCTGCACGGGATAATCCTAACTCGTAACATGGAGCTGCTGGACTCGAACATCAGCATCAGCTCGATTCCGTGGAGCTTCTCAATAATCGTGAGGAGTAGCGACGGGATGGGCGAAGATGGCGACAAACCGAACGAGAAGATTCTCGTGCTGGCGGCGTTCTCGAGCAAGGACCACGGGCTGTGGGTCCAGAGCATCTCGAGCGCTATCGAGGGCAGCGTGAGCCCCAGGCCCATGGCAACGTCATCGTTTCGAGACTGTTCAACTCGAGCGAGGAGCTGCTCAACAACAACCTCAAGCTGTCAACCGAGCAGATAGGGAGCTCCAACACGAACATGAACGCGCACCACAACAGGGCAAACGCGCTGTCCCATGTTTGCTGGCACAGGAACATTTCTATCAGAGGTTGTGAGATCGTTGACAAGGAGCGGCATCAGATCAGCGGGCCGCTTCTCAGGAAGTTCAAGAACAGCCCGGGCTGGCAGCGGCTCTGGGTCGTGTTCACAACCGTTTGCCTGTATTTTTACAAGAGCGCGAACGAGACCGTTCCGCTCGCTTCGCTCCCGCTACTCGGGTACAAGATCGAGCTGCTCAGCGACGTTGAGAAAACCCAGATCCTTAAGGAACACGTGTTCAAGTTGGTGTTCAAGAATCATGTTTATTACTTCAGGGCTGAGAGCAGGTACACGTTCGGCAGGTGGGTGCTCACGCTCTCAAATGCCTGTGTTGAGCGAGACTCTTGAAAATAAATCTCTTTTAACCGTTCATTTGGGTGTGATGCGTGTCGTTTATTTTGCCGGCCATTTACTTTTGAGGAAATTCTCTGGCGACGTGCAGATTCCATTTCAAGCATAGTTCATTCTGCGTGGAAAAGAATCTTCTGATTTCTTTAAGTTTCATATAAATTGCAGCCCTTTCATGATAGCATATGCAACTGATATGAATGCGATAAATAAAGAGTTAAAGTTCCTTGGACGTTTACAAAATGACTACAAATAAGAAGTTTATTGAATCCCCAGATAGCATATCACTAATAAAATGTCGTGTCCATTCCCTCATCGCTCACAGAACTTGACTAGGTTTAAAACGCCGCTCTCGTGTTACCCCACCCTATTTACAAAAATATGAACAACCACAGCAATCTAGTATGGCTTTGACGCGTCTTTCGGACGCTTCAGCTGGACTTTCAGCCGCTTCATCCCGATTTGAAAACCGTTCATCGCCTGGATCGCTGCGTGGGCGCTTGCCGGGTTGTCGAACGACACGAATCCTAATACAAACATGTTTCTCAGACTTTATCGGTAGTGTAATTAAGGGGAACGGGTTTAGGGGCAATGTGAGAAATGCTTACCGAAACACTTTGACTGGTTGGTGGCCCTGTCGATAAAGACTTTGGATGAGATGACGTTTCCGAACGGGAGGAACATTTGCATGAGCTCGGCGTCACCAAACTCCTGCGGCAGGTGGTAGATGAACAAGTTGCAACCCTCTGGACCCGATAAAGCGCAGCCTATTAACATGCATGTTTGTTAGACACGATTTTCACATGCTATCGTTAAACGATTCAAAACCACTCACCAAGACAGATGTATCCAGGACAAGGTGACCGAGCAAAGCGCAAAGGGAGAATCGCATGGAAACATAATACAGGGTTGGGAAAAAAGCGTTTCAAAATCAAAACTTACCAGATTCACGGAATGAGACTGACTGAATAGTTTTTATAGCCGTTTCTTACCCGCCTGCTGGATAGTTGCTGCCGCGGCTGCGTTTATTCCGCAATCGTGTTAGTGCTTGCCGCGGCGGCGGCTGCTGCTGCGAAATTTATAATACTGGATGAGTTCCCGTTTGGGACTTGTTGGTGGTGCTGCAAAACGGGGTGGGTCGCCTGGATACCAGAAGCTGATGCACTCGCTGCTGCTAGGTACATCGGGGCCTGCAAGTTTAACAAATTACTTATACCATGAGAATACACATACATCCCTATGGGACTGGAAATTAGGTAAATTGAGGCGATATACAGGTAGGTAATCAAATTAAGAATCGTGAGTGAATTCGTATGAAACTCCTTGCCTGTGAGTGTTGTGCGTGGTAGTGTGCAGCGGCTGCGGCGGCAGCGGTGCTCGTGTATCCGTTATAAGCTGGCTGATGTGTGGCTGAGGCTGCAGCAGAGGTGGAGTTGGTGGCAGCGTGATATGTGGCCGCGCTGGAGTTGACGTTGCCTCCACCCCCAGAGCTGACAACGCTTGAGGACGAGCTCACCCCGTTTCCGAACATGACTTGGTGGACGAACTGGTGATGGGCGTGAGTTTGCTGGGGGTGGTGGGCGTGGCCGTTCATGTTTATCCCCGCGGCGCGCTACTGCTGACGCTTGCACTGTTGGAATCAGCACTTTAAACACACATATTCATTATTTGCACGGTCAGTCGAGATGGAGCGAATTGTATATTTGCTGGATTTATTTGCATCAATTAAATCTACCCTGTTGCTTTCGATTGATATATCAAGAGTGTGTCAATTCAAAATCATTGACCTTGCGTTTTATATGTTGGTCACTTGAAACAACTTAGGGGTGTTCTGAAGTTTTGATTTGAATTTGATTTGCATGTATGTAATGAGCACCGCAGTAGCTTTCGAATGATATATCATGTGACGCTTATCAATTTGGTTGACCTTGTTCTCGTTACCCCATATAAGTATATATACAGAATTTCAACTAGGCGGTCCGAAAAACGGTGACTTTTGAGAACTTTGGAGTTTTTTCTGAATCAAATACGCATGACATTTTTAATTAAACCATGATACATGGAAGAAAGGTACATCCAATAATTGAGTCATAGGTCATGCGTACATTTTTTTGTAAAATGCATTTGTATGCTGAGAAATCTCTAAAAGACTCTGATTGGGCTCTGAATGCAGCCAACATCATTGAATTTTGAATTGATTTCAATATGTTTGCACAAAGACGTGCCTTTGCGTTTGAATGGACCAGCTACAACTTTTCAGGAGATGAACTGATTTGTAATACACCATCGTGTAAGTATTAAGTAACTTGTTTGAAATTACATGCACCTAGAGACGGTTGTGTATTGTTAGCCCTCAATGCAATCTTCATTGTATGAAATAAAATTTTCGTTTGAATAGTTTTGGTGAATAAAATTATTAATTAGTTTCACCTTGACCGTTGTGGGATCCTTGGGTAACGAACGACGGGTGGACCATGTACGGGTACGGGTTAGTGGTGGCTGTTGCGGCCACTGCTGTTGTGTTTGCTGCTGCAGCTAAATGATATTGAATTTTAGACCTTAATTATTATATGCATTAACCCTCAGACCAAGTACCTATAACGTGAGATATTGTTACGCTAAAAGAGCAAGCTTACGATTATTTTATAAATAAAACAAAACCTGTAAAAACTGAAATCAATTAAATGAAATGAAACATGATCAAACCTGCTAGAGCGGCTGCTGCAGCTGCAGAGGCTGAGGCCATTTGTTGCATGCGACGAAGTTGACGCTCCTTCTCTGTGTCAGCGAACTTTACCACCAGCGACGAGCTGGCGCCCTGGCAAATTGCAGTTTGGATGTTAGTGCAATTCATAGGTTCAAAGGTTAAGTAACGATAAAGTTAACGAAATGGTGAACTAACCGGCATGGTTGTGCTCCCGTGAAGCGCTGTGATTGCTGTCTGAGCCTCCTCCCGAGTTGAGAATTTTACAAACGCACAACCTGCGGTTAGGACATTTGTTAGGTTAACAGCTTTTCATTCATCGTCATTACCAGTTTTTATTGTATTGGAAACATGCACGTGCGTGGACTTTTATAGCGTCTTGTAATTGGTTCTTCAACTAGCCATTAACTAGCAACTTCAACTAGCAACTTGCTTCATTAAACCCACGCTTAAAACGCTAAACTTTTCTCGTGTGTTCAAACGTCTCAAGTCGTTTCATCAAATATTTAGAGCAACATGTTTCATTAAACCCATATTTGATGCATACTATCGCTAGTAAAAATTCCTTTATATGTGTACGCAGCATGAAAAAATATCATCTTGGCAGTGCTTGAGGTGTCTAATCTGAAACTACGCATAAAAGTACGTAGTAGAATGAATGTTTCCATTAAATTATCGCATGTGCGGACATTCAAGCTGGATAAAGTGTTAAGCAACATAATAATTGGAATATTGTTACATAATACATATTCTATTGCTATGGTGCTCATTTGATGCCAATTTCAAATATTGCATCTTTTGAAACTCAAAAATAAATAAAACGCATCCATAAGTTGCCAGTGCATAAAAATCTTAGATTTCCCGTTACTTCGTTAAAGTATATTACATGCAATCGACGCAAAAACGCTTGTTTGGTAAAGTTAACCGTGATTAAGAACGACTGCATATATTCTTGATGTATTAAAACGTATATAAAACATCATTTCTAGATGCGTTAAAAACATCGATTAAGCGGATGTGTATAAAGTGCACAAAATCTTACAGGTTGGGTAGGCAGGGATAGCTGCTATGTGAACATGCACGTAAGAGCTTGTATGGAAAGGGGGAAGTAAAAATCGATGGAGAAGGAGCATCGGATTAGGATGGCGTATGCGCGAGCAGGGATCTCCCTTCCCGTTTCCACGGATAAAGTAAACTTACAGGTGGTTTTAGGAAAGTTAAGTAACTTGGCACTGACCTTTGCTGACGCCATCAGGGCCGCCGTTACGCAGTATTGTGCACTCCTCGATGGTGCCGTAGGCGGAGAACAAGTCCCGCACGTCCGTCTCGTACTGCGATTTACTCAACATTCCCACAAACAGTTTTCGGTCCTCTGCAATATCAAATCGAGATGTTTGAAATTATTAAATGCTAGAGGTAGGAATGAGAGAGAGCACTGAAAAAGAGGTTACTGACCGCCCTTGAGCGTGGCCTTTTCCATGGCAGTAAGGTTTGAGTTAGAAACGGAGGTGTTGTCGGCTGGCTTGACCTGGATAGGACGGTTCATCTAGTAACGGGAAAATAGTGATTAGAAGCTCATTTACATGGTAAATGGCTAATATTTTGCGAGAGATGCTGGGGAGATGTGGCTGATCAAACAGGTTTGCTAGTTCTGAACCAGCATATTCAACAGGCTACACGGTTTTTGACGTGAGCTAGCTTTCCTTGTTGTCTCCAGGCTACACTTTCTCGGGTGGAGAAAGGTACGCGAGCTTACGCGAGTCGGGTGCACTCGGGAATCCACATACACGCTATTGCGTATTCACACACTTGATGCGCTCTTGGAATTTAACTTACGCTTCTATGCTACGATTAATTAAGATAACGATGGATTATAAATGAAGCTCACTCACCCCGGGTAGCACGATCTTCTCGTGCACGGCGTTGATCGCGTTAATGGCATCCTCGTTATTCGCGTAGGTTAGGAACGCACAGCCTTTGTGGATCCCCGTGATCTTGTCTTTCAGGATCGTGAACTCGAGGATTGGGCCGAACGGGTCGAACAGGGGTCGGACGTGGGGCTCCTGCAGGTGCCTCGGGATCTGGCCCACGAACAGTTTCAGGAGCGTTGGAGGGGTCGAGTGCAGGAGCGTGTTCTGGGCGTTCAGGAACTTTTCTGTGATTGACGCGTCGGTGGACACGATCATGCACTCTTGATTTGACTCGGGGTCTGGCTGGATCGTCTTGTCGAACATCTTGGATCTTTCGTCTTTGGCTATTTGCTTTTGGCTTGTGTCTTTGGTTTTTAAACCCTTATCACCACATTATCGTGGGGATTTTAGTTAGTTGACGTTGCTTACGGTAAGTTAAAGCTGAGTAGGAGCGAGAGCATTCGTGTCTGACTCACTTCTGGATTATGACTGAATATTCGGGGAGAGAACGCAAGGGTGAGATGCTTTCTGCAACCCTCCTCAAACACCGGAAGGGTGCGTACACGGGTAGCTCGTGCTAGGGGGCTTACATGCAACTCACCCTCTGTGACTCATCGGGTCTTTTGCTTATTCAGCATGGCTGCTCCTTTATCAAGTGGTGGTGCAGCAACTTGTTATTCCTCCGGGTTTTCGGGGCTGCTCACTGGACACAACCATGAGGGTTGTGTTGGAAATACACACGTATGTGTGGAATTTGCACAATAATGTTTACGCGTAAACGGGATGTAATGAAATGAGGAATGAATGAATTTTTTTTCGAAATGGTTTATTTACAAGTAAGAGTAATAAATAGAGTAAAAAAATATTTGACGCTGAAATAGTAAGAATTAACGGTTATTTAAATAGGAAGGTTAGGGTTGGTGGCCCTGGCATAGCGGAGAAGCTCGTCAGAGTCCTCGCAGACGAACGCTTTAGGGTGGTAGCACGCCACGTCGTGCCAGTGCACCCCGTCCTTGTACACGTTGTTCAGCACTGCCAAGCACGATTCTGGAGTCCCGTTTATGTCGTACTCTGCGTTGTCTGGCTGAGCACGCTTGTTGTTGCCCGTGAAGCTCCACGGCTAAGATGGATTTTAAAAAAAATCAAATTAAATTTCAAATGCATTTGTTTCCATGGGAGTAATATGTATACGTGAGTAATAATAGTACCTGATAGTCCCACCCCTTTGGGATGGAGTTGGTTGATGCCATCTTGGTTCCGCTTCCAGACCAGAACCAGCCGTTGACGGTGACTGGCTGGAGGTCTGGGCGCTCCTTGCACCCCTTGAAGTCGCACAGTCTTCCGCTCGACCAGATGTACTTGAGGTTTCCGGACTTGATCAGCTGGAAGATTATGTCGTTCTCCTCCTGCGACTCCATCGACACAGTGTCCATGCAGTACTCGCGGCACGCGTTCCGGGCCTCAAGCCAGTCAACCTCGGAGTTGCGGTAGCGGGTCGTGTTACCGCTGAAGAAGTACCAGTGGCCCTCGTAGAAAAACTCCTTCGGGCGGCGCGAGCATTTCACTGCAAATTCATTCAACCAACACCATTTTTTAAACAAACTCATTCAAGTTGTTTCGATTTCATATCTAAACGCACGCTAACCGATAGCTAACTAACGCGCACTCATTTGTACCCAATAAAATGTGCAATAAAATGTGTAAAACAAATTCCTAAAACATTGTAATAAAAATTCGAATAAAATTCGCCAGATATTAAAGCACTGACCTGGATCAGGGAGGGCCAGGAACCTGGGTTCTGGCGTGGTGGTTGGCGTGGCTAGTCTGGTGGTGGCTGAGGTCCTGGAGCGTTGTGCGGATACTCCGATGGCGCAGACGATCCCGAGAAGCGCTAGTTTCCAGAGGCTCTTCATGATGTATGAAAAGACTGTAATGAGCGTACGAATGTGTGTCTAATTGAGTAAAAGTGAAAGTGAATCCGCAGACAAAAGAGTTATGAAATGTTGTTGTGTATAATATGAAGATGATTCACACGTGCGAATAAGTGAATGTGCGATATGGCGAGTGAACGATAACGTGAGAAGTGAACTGATCGGGCTACTGTAGAATACTAAGAGCGTGAACCAACGAGCCAGTGCATTTTAAAAGCACACTCAAGAGTTTTGCTCGTGGGAAATTAGCATGACATTTTTGCTATCGCGTATGATGCGCTCATCTTCTTTTAACTGTCGTAATCTCTTATTTTTTTATACCAGACCTTGGAATCCCATGATCGCTTTTTTATATACTCATGATAGCGCCTTATGCCGTCGCTTGCGGATCTCTTCGTCGCTTCTTTTTCACCGTAGCGCATCTTGCTGGCCACCCAGTTGACCTTGCCTCACGTTTTTTTCAATCATTTCTGTGTGTGTATGCTAATTTCAGCTAAGCTTAATCATACGTGATTTTTTGGACATTTTTTTTGACACTCATGACGTACACACACTTCCTCTTCCAGAAATTGGGCAAAACACACTCAAGCTAACTCCAACCGGATGTTCGTACATACGTGTCTTCCGGAAATTATAATCATATACCTTATGGTTTATGTTGACAGCGAGAAGCACGACCAAAATATTATTTACTCGCGGGCGTGAAGTCACGAATATACACTTCCTCATGTTACCTTGTTAGCGAATCGTTACAGCCGTTACACATACTTATTAACACCAATTACTTGTGTTTCGTACTTTATACTTCTTCTCCAGATCCTCTTGCAGGAAGGATAAGATATTCTATGTGATTAGCACCAATTTTGGCGTGGCTTGGCGCACTCAATCATGCGATCGGGTATAAATTATACGTCGCCATGGGGATAAGTTGAAGCGTCATAAAACCCTAAGCTAGATCTGATTTAACTGGACTAATTAATAAATTGTAATAGAGGTGCGTTGGTTGGCATTGGCAAATAGCGCGTATTGGCGTCAATCAAACCAGAATGCGCTGCCAAAAATCTATATTATTTGAGAGTCAATTAATTCTAAATGTGCGAGTTGCCCTTAAAAGTAGCGTGTAAATCAGCATACTCGTTACATCTCACTCATCTTCAGTTTGATGCATAGTAATCAGCTCATTTGCATTGGCTCATTCACTTTACTTTACATGTAATTCAGTGTAACATTTTATTTGATTATGCTCAACTCTTGAGTGAGCAGTCACGTTGCGACGTTAAAAATTCCGTCATTAATTACTAACCACTCGATTCTCTACCTCAAGTCTGAACAAGCCACACAAAGAACTACATGACTTGAGGCATCTTCTTCCCAAAGAGTTATATAACAAAAAAACCAAAGTGCTCATGTTCTTCAACAAAGAAGCAAGCGTAAAAAATATATGTATGCGAGAAGAAGCAACATAAAAAAGATGCTTGAGTGACAAGAACGCTTCTCGAGAATCTCCGTTTGGTTGACAGCTGCAGTGGTAAACCATCACGTTATAGAAAATGCACTCTCCCGAAGACCTATCTTGCCGCCGTGCTGAGCAAAGCCTACCGACGAGTGGCACCGTGTGTGTGCCATACACAACTATGTTACCGAGCACTCTGAGCACCCTCTCAGTCTCAATCAGATGCAACTTAAATTATACTAATGGGATCTTGTTTACGTCAAAATAGATTTCGAGACAAAAAATAACAAAATGAACCTTTAGCTGATTAAGCGTTAGCCAACAGCTGAGCCATATCGAACAGGTGAGCGGGAGCCTTTGAATTTCGAAACTTTAACATTAAAACCTCTATTTACTTCACACGGATGATTTAAAAACCCTAATATTTGGTCGTTTTCAAGTGTTTCTTTTCGTCAAGTTGTGAAGCGAACGTTAAACCATGGATTTCAGAGGAGGAGGGAGTAGTAGTGGAGGAGGTGGAGGGAAGAAACGGGGCTCCTCGTCAAACCAGAAATCCGGCAGGTACAACGTGACCCCGTCCCCTGGACCGGATGTCAACCAGTTATTATTGCAACAGTATTTCTTGCAGCAGGAGAGTGAGCGTGGGGGAGGGAACAGTATTGCTGCGGCTCAGGCGGCCGCCCGCTGCTGCGCTGTTTGGAGGCATTCTCAATGATAAGCTCATGAGTGAGCAGAGGGGGAACTCGGCCGCTCAGGCTGCACGGGAACAACAACAAATCTCTGAGCTCTTTGGTGAGTTAATTTGACATTGATTTTGTAGGTCGTTTGAAACTAACACTCATATGTAATTGTTGTTGTTGTTTATAATATGCAGCGGGCGGCAGCAGCGCGCACAGCAGGCACAAGCTCAGGCCCAGACACAGAACCCGCCAACAAGCTCGAGTTTCACAACGCCAACGAGTAGGAACTCGTCAAACACGCGTTCCCCGTCCCCCCGAATCTCGTCCCCTCACCAGAGTCGCAACTCGAACACTCCAGGAGCTGCCGCAACGGCAGCAGCGCTCCAGCAGTTGACAGGCAGCAGCCGCCGCCGCAGCGCTCCAAAACAGTTCCAACAAGAGACGCGGTAGGAGCAGCGCTAGCAGCGCAGCAACAGTGGATGTACCTAGACTATTTAAACAGGTTCCAGCAAGAAGCACAGGCGCAGCAGAACAAATCTCAGGCTCAAGCGCAGGCCCAAGCCCAAGCCCAACAGCAAGTTCAACAACAAGCCCAACAGCAGCAGCAACAGCAGAGGGTCAGGGTAGAGGATCGCGATCAAATGTTAACCAGCAACCACAGCCGAGGGGAAGAAAGCCCGGCAATTCTCAAGCGAATAATCAACAGCGGAAGAGCGAGAACCCTTGGGGCTCCCGAAACTCAGCAGCAGACCTATCCAGGCTGTTCGACTACACGAACGCACAGCAGAACTCCCAGTCGCTGCTGAAATCCAGCGTCCACATCTCAGCGAAGCTCCCAGCAGACACGGAGATAATAGTCCAGAAAAACAATCCCCGACTCCCCCAACTGAAGCAAGCGCCAACAGGCCAGAACAAGCGCGGGCCGAAGCCAAAAAACGCAGTGAGCTCCACGATCACGTCCGAGCAAGCAAAGTTCGAGCAGCAGCTGATCAACCTCGGGAATAACAACGCGATCACGATAACCCCAGCTGGCGTTGACACGAAAGTTAGTGCAAGCGTCCAGTCGCAAGCCCCAATAACGATAACCCCTGCAAACATAACTTCAAACCCACCTCCAGCCCACTCGACCCCTTGCAGATATGGCAATGATAAGCGGGATGTAAAGCTGGAGGATAACGCGACAGCACAACCAGCCCACAAGTACGTGAAGGAGCTGTACACGCACGTGATTCCGAGGAAACCTCAGATCGGGCTGATTGGACCAAACAGAAAGAACAACAAGCAGAAGCAAGCTACTCAAAACGCTCCAGTAAAATCGTTTGTCCACAGACCCTGGGTGATTGAGAACAGCTCGGACGTGAGCATAACTCCGAGCACGACGGGAACGCCACCTCCACTAAACCTGAACAAGGAGTTCAAGGAGAAGAAGGCGTTCTTGAACATCCCGAAACCAGCTCCAGAACCCATAATAATCTCACCTCCAGACTACTCAGTCCCGATAACGCAGGGCTGGAAGCGCGAGATGATCCTCAAAGTATTTGATCTGAACGAGGAGAACCTGAGCCTAGCTTGTGAGGTGGTGTACATCTCCCCAGAGGGTAAGGTGTTCAACTCCCTCAACGAGATCAAGAAGGCGTGTCTTCCCGACCCAAAGAACTACACGTATAATTCAAAGATCCAGCTGGGGAAATTTGTGCTTCCCGCCTCGGAGAACAACTCGAAACGATTCGAGTACGAGGATTTGGTTGACTACTTTAACGACAGGAAAAAGATTGAGGCGCTAAGGAAACGGGAGCTGAGGATGAAACACGAGCATAACAACTACATTAAATTGCTAGAAGTGTTCAGAAAGAACAAGAGGAAGTTGAAGTTGAACGAAAAGAAACAACAACACGAAATCATGCCTAAATCAAACGAGATTGAAGAGTTGATTGACGACGTGGACAACAGACTACCGGATCTGCCGGTGATTGAAGGGAAGAAACTGAACGATAGGACTTTTGCCAATTTACTCCAGATCCACGAGTTCCTGCACACTTTTGGGGAAACGCTCGGGTTTGACAGAGTCGTTACCGAGCCTATCAAGTCTCCAAAAAGCTTTTCTCCACGTCGAGGATAATGAAGAAGAGCTCGTGTCCGTGCTGTCCCACCTGCTCGTCTGCGCTGTTGAGGATCCTGGACTGCCGAACCCAACCGGGACTAAACACCTGACTCCGTTCGGGCAAACGTTGAAGCAAGCGGATGTGACGTTCGGGTCGATGAGCGAGATTCTCCGCATTTATCTGAACGGGATAAGCGACTCTGAGCCCGAAGGAGTATGCTGAGTGGCTCGAGTCTGCACCTTTCACGGCTCAGAGCGCCTTCAGGAAATCCACGATCGTGGCGTTCATCTGCGACGTGCTACTCCAGAACAAGGCTGTGTTAAAATACCTGGAAAACTGCTCCGAACTCATCCACAACTGCAAGAAGGAGAAGCAGCAAAACGAGATCAGGATCAGGAAACTCAGGATGCTCGTCGCAAGGAAACAGGTCGCTGCGAGCATTGAGGAGGATGGCGTCGAAAAGAAACCTGTTACTACGGAAGAGGAAGCTGCAGCACAGTCGGGGGCGGAGGACTCGATGCTCGAGAACTCGAAAACTGAGGAGGAGAACAAGGAGGCTAAAGAGATCGCCGCTGCAGTTGCTGACTCAATCTCGAGTGACCCTGACAGCAAGTTGAGCATCGAGGAGTTGAATACCAAGATGGCTAGTTTGGGAGGGGTTAACGAGAAGTTGAAGAAGCAGATGCAGAACAACAACAAGAGCATCAGGAGCAGTTGCCTCGGGCAGGATCGCTGGAGGAGGAGGTACTGGAATCTGCACTACAGTGGAGGGGTTTATATTGAGGGTGGGTGCACTGGGGAGTTTGAGGAACTCCGGGACACTGTTAAAGAGAAACTTGACAAGATGATTGAGGTGGAGGAGCCGCCTCCACCACCACCACCCCAAGGTGGTTGAAGTTAAAGTTGAGCCTGTTGAGGAGATACCTGATGTTGAGATGAAGGAGGTGCACAATATTAAGGACGAGGTGAAGGAGATTAAGGAGATTAAAGAGATCAAAGAAATCAAGGAGGAGAAGCGCTCCACGCCGTTCACAATCCCACCTCCAGTGATCAAGATATTCAGCTTCAAGCCTCGGGCGCCTTGCAGCGGCAGGTACGCTCATGATCACGATGAGAACACCAAAGCCACTGATGACGAGCTGCTCGTTAAGCACGTCAAGAAATCCGTTTGGTACGACTGGAAGAGTTTGAACAACGAGACGGAGGTCAGCGACTTTGTTGGGAAACTGTGCGAGAAAGGGATCCGCGAGAAGTACCTCAAGAACCAGCTTCTCAACTGCAACTTCAACAACATACCAGATTTAACTGCGGAGGAGATCAACGGGCTCATCATCAACAACCCGGAGGATGTTGGGTTCGTCGATCCGGAGCTCTTGTACAAGATCCACCTTGGGCTGATCGAGACGCTCGAGACTCTTGAGGAGCGGGTTGCTAGCGCCAGTCTTCAGATTAAAGGGTGGGTTTGCCGCAGAGGAACTTGATCCAGGAAAACTTGAGCGAGGAGCAGATCATTGAGATTGTCAAAGAGCGCGTTTTGGAGCTCGAGGGGGCTGTCGAGAGGAGGTACCTCAAACCTCCGCTCGGGAAGTCTGGGCTCGAGGTCAATCTCACGCAACTACTTAAAGAGAGCGAGGACGTCAGCTATAATCTGCTGCTGGATGGGCCGATCGGCAGCACCAGCAGCACGAGGGGGCAGCAGATCAACGAGAACAACAAGCTGAAAATGGAGCTCAAGGAGCGGGAGAGGATCGAGAAGGAGCTAGCCGCCAGGAAGGAAAAGGAGGAGGGCGGTGGCGGGAAAGGGGAGAGGTAAGGAACATTTTGATATGCTTACTTATTTGTGTGAAACCGGGTGCTTAATTATTCGTGCGTTAATTTTCAGCCGCTTCCTGAACCACTGGCGCGACGCTATCCAGCGAACCACGTCCCCCTCAGTGCTCTCGATGGCGATCTACATCCTGGACTCGTCGATAGCCTGGGACAAGTCCGTGATGAAGGCTTCCTGCCAGCTGTGCAAGGGAGGGGACAATGAAGACAAGTTGCTCCTCTGCGACGCCTGCGACAGGGGCTACCACACTTACTGCTTCAAGCCGCCTCTAACGGACATCCCGGACGGCGACTGGTTCTGCTGGGAATGCATCAACAAGGCGACCGGGAACAAGTGCTGCATCGTTTGTGGAAAGGGCAGTTGCCCAACATCAAGCTCCTCTGCTGCGACAAGTGCGTCAAAGCTTACCACCAGGACTGCATCATTCCTCCCGTTGTTAAAGCTCCCAGAGGAGGTGGTTCTGTCCTGATCACAGGGAAAACTCTGAGGGGAGAGGCAAGGTTACGCTCAGCCAGGCTGTTAACGTGTCCATGAACACGTCGGGGAATGGGAGCGAAGCTACTACCCCCGTCAAGAAATCCAGTCCAAAGAAGAAGCGGTTAGTGAGCGGGTTGATGGGAATGTGAGCGACTCCAGCAACTCTAGTAGCTTCGTGTCCAATGTCGTCAGCCAGGAGAGTAGTGACGGGCTGGAGAGGGCTGAACGGGCGAGCAGCGTGCGGGCTACCACTCCCGTCGCTGGGAAGAGTGCAGAAAAGAGTAGCAAGAAAAAGTCCAGCTCCAAATCAAAAGAGAAGGAAAAGGACACGCTGGAGTATAAGGAGGAGTCGGCTGCGAGCGAGCTGGAGAGTGGGAATGAGGCGAAACCCAGTACTCCCACTGAGAAACCTGCGAAATTAGCAAAAACAAAAGTCCGAAATGGCTGGTGCGAAAAAATTCTTGATGATCTCGTTGGACATGAGGGCGTGGCCCTTCTCGAGCCCGTCAACACCAGACAGTTTCCCACGTACAAGAAGGTGAGTGGTGAACATGTAGCGTGTTTGAAATACTGTTGAAATTCTGAATAATGAAATGTAAACATTGCCCAGATAATAAAGGTGCCGATGGACCTGCAGACGATCCGCACCCGCCTCGTGTCCAACATGTACAAGAACAAGGAGGCGTTTCTGCAGGACGTGCGCTTGATATTCGACAACTGCGAGACTTTCAATGAGGACGACTCCCCAGTGGGCAAGGCTGGCCACGCGCTGAGGGTGTTTTTCGAGTCCAAGCCAGGCGTTGGAGCCCGGGGAACAGTTCTTCTGGTGGCAGCGGCGGGGGCGGAAGCGGCTCGGGAAAATGACAAAGCGGGAAACTTAGGGTTGTTAGTCTCAATACTAAAAAGTACGCCTGCCTACTCAAGTTCAAGAAGCTACCCTAATTGTGGTTTTGCAGTGCTTCGAATCATCACGCGGGTTTTACACCACTACTGGAATTTGTACATAATTTGTAACATACAGTCGTTTAGGAGGGCCTTTTTTAGTATCAAACCTGTACGGAATAATGTTTCTCGGGGATATTTCACTCTTTTTTTAGTAACTTATATAAAACTCATGTTGTAGCATAATTACTCGTTGTAATCTCTAAATAAACTCATTACTTTAATACTTGTCGTTAAAAATTACCTTTCGGGCTGCTTATTTGGGCGCATCTGAGTGCTTCGGGGAGGTTGAATTCAAAAGGCTACCTTATCTTACCATTTATGACTCAAATTTCAAACTGATTGCATTAGATTCATACTAATTTCCGAACATGTAATTTTTAGTTAAATGCGCATATCAAAATTCCACAGATGCAAAATTTTCAAGCGGAAATGGTGGTGGATAAAATTTCCTTGAAAATCAGATGCAAAGTAAATGATTAAATCTGGATTCGTTTATGTAAATGAGTGTGCGCGAATACAAAGTGCGTAAGAAGCGAGAGGTATGTTTATTAAAAAATTTGGTAAGCTCATGTTTTATAAAACGGAGTGTATGATTGAAGTGTACTCATCAGTCAGGAGTAAAACTAGGCGAATAAAAAAATAGAAAGTGTATGTAAACGTTACGCGTATGAAGAGTTTTGAAACACCCTAACGATATTATCAACTCCGGTGAGTACTCCGTCCTCCCTGTTGCCCATGAGCCACTCGTTCCTGTGAGTTAGCTTGGCTCCCTCGACGTAGAAAGTCTTTGCAAAGTCGATCATCCACACTCCAGCGTGTTTGTCGTCGTGGATGAAGAGTAGGCTTGAGCCGATCACCTCGTGGCAAGCGAAAAACTCGGATTGTTCGAGGATCGTGCGGATGTACTCGAGCCGCGTGATTGTTTCCTGGAGCAGCGCGTTGTTGCCCTTGAAGAACCTCCGGATCACGTCTGATATCGCTGGCTCGCTCCTCAGGCACTTGAAATTCACGTTCAGCTGGTTCTCTGGTTTGTAGACCCCGTTCTCCCCAATCTTAACGCCTTCTACTCTGAACCCTTGGCAGTTTGATGAGCTCTGCTTCTCGCGGAATAGCATGTACGTTAGCTTCGTCACTGCCTTTGACTCGTGCTCCTGGTCCGTGCACGCTGTTGGGTCCACTGCTATCAGTTTTTCGTACAGGTCTGGCGAGGCTTGCTGTTCTTCACCTCGGACTCGAAACGTTCTCGAGCCCAGCTTTATGTCCATGATCGATGGGTTCGGGTTTTGGAAATTCGTTAGCAGATCTTCCAGCTCTAAAAACATTTGAGAGTTGTAGCAAGTCTCTGTCACGTACTTTGGGATGATCTTCGTTATCGGGTCGGGGGGGATGCGCGACGTCACGCGTCTGTACACCTGACACTCGTTTGGGAGCAGGTGCGTAGGGATGTGGTAGATCTGGGGAGGGAGGAGAGGTGGCGTCGACGGCGTTGACGAGGACGAGCTCGTTGGAGTCGACGGGCTCTCTGAGTTGAAAAACACCGTGATCGGGGTCGTGTGCTGAGGGTCCTCGGGGGACGACGGCGCAGACGAGTCGGGCGGGTCTAGGATTGAGAGGGTTTTCTGTTAGCTAAATAACATGTTAGTTTATTTATTTGATTGGTTTGTCTGCACTTACCAAGTGAGCTGAGCAACTCGCGCAAGCTGCTGGCGTGATCGACGGTTCTGGGGCAGACGGACTCATCCTCCGGCATCTTCTTCCACACGGTGTTTGGTCCGCAGGGGCGAACGAGCCAGGGTGACCAGACAGCTGAACAAACGAGCGAGTGCTCGGGCATTTTGCAGAGCTGGTTGGCTCGTGCTTCTTCTCCTGCTTCTTGTTGATAAACGAGTAGATGGGAGCGGTGAACTCCAAAGCGTTTAGCGCCAGCAACTGGATAAACTCGATATTCTTTGGACAACTTATAGACTCGGGGATGAGGAGGCTCCTCCCGCTAGTCCGTTCTTGTACTCATTGTTATTGGCACGGGAGAGTTTGTGAGCGCTGCTGCTGCTGTTGAAAAATAAGTTCAGGTGCCTTGGACTAAAGTGGGACGTTTTCTCCCGAGGTGGGGACGAGCGGGGGGGAGGGGGTGGAGGCGACTGAACCTGAGTATTTACTCCCTCCTTCTCGCTGTTTATTCTGTTGAGGTACTCACTTATCAGCCACTGGGGTGAAGTAGCTCGATTTTGAACATTGCACGGGGAACATCTTGAGGAGGATTATCAGTCTAATCTCAACATCGTGGGGTTACGCTCTTGTACATTTTAATTTATTTACACTTGATTATCACACACTAATGTTTCTTACGTGGTTCTCTAAGAGTGAGGAGCTGCAGCGCATCATCAAACATTATCGTCATCATTCGAGCTAAATAGAGAGAGGATACTCTCTTACGTGTTTACCTTTACGGCCTAATTCTTTTATGGGAATCTAACTCCTTCGTCACACTTACATCCTATCTGCGTCATTGAGTGAACCTATCTCTCCGGGGTGAACCGAGATCTAATGCGGAAGCGTGGGGGATTTTGAAATCTTGGGTGAAGGGAATTTACCTACGCTGTCAGGGCTTTTGGCTGATGCAATCGTTCCCTGCGTATGCTTGTACCAGTTTCTATTACATTTGCTCTTAAGTTATTTTGAAACTTCTCGCAATTACATTTTTTTAAACCTTTAACCGAGTCTATTTAAACATGGCTGATCCAGCTGTTGGAACTAACTCGGAGGTTCGTTTGAGGCGACGAATACCTTAATTATTGGTGTTTTTGGGTTCGCCGGCGAGATTGGATAATTGAGGGTTTGTTTTGTTTACAGATCTTTGACCCGAGCAAGGAGAAGAAAAAGAAGAAGAAGAAAGTGTTGGATTTGGACTCTGTGTTGCTGGGTTCTTCCTCCGCCCCTGTTGATGAGGAGGTGGTGGTCGACCCTGTGAGTGTGGATGCTGATAACCAGGAGGCAGGGGAAGGGGAGCCCGGTGCTCATGATGATATTCTAGAGAGTCTCGAGACGTTTGGGTCTAAGAAGAAGAAAAAGAAGGTCAAGAAGATCGTCGATGAGGAGATTGCCGCTGTTATTGAGGAGGTTTTGACCGGCGGTTTGGAAGGGGAGGAGGCGCTTGATTTCGACTTTTCCAAAAAGAAGAAGAAGAAGGGCGCTAAGGGAATTGATGATCTTGTCGCCGGGGAGGAACTTGAAGGTGGGGGTTGTTTATTTTTGCATATTCGTGTGATCCTAGTTTTACGTTGGGTTAAATGTTGTGTGTTGCTGGATGTTTCACGCTGCTACTACGCAGGATTGGTCATTGAGGAGAAGCGTTTAGCTGGAGGCGTCTTCACGACGCTTACTCCCGGTTCGAAACGCAAAGATGCGTAAATAGTCGGTGGTGGAAATGGTTAAATTATGTAGATGAACGTTTGTTTCTAATTTCCAAGGAGGCGGGGATGGTGCAGTTCAATGAGAGTGAGATCGCCAGATAAGGAGAACAGTAGAGGCGGGTAGCAGCGCCAGCACCCAAGACGTGGCTGACTCAGATCGCGACTTACACGTACGACGAGCTGCTCACTCGCGTGTTCTAGATCATGCACGCAAGAACCCTAGAGATGGCGTCTGGAACAACAAAAGTTTGTGGAAGACCACCTCAGAGTGGTTTTAGGATTCGCCGGACTTAAGAAAAGCCAGCTTCGTCAACTTCATGGAGATTTGCAAATGCTTGCACAGGACATCAGAAGCACTTGCTCGATTTCTTGTTTGTCCGAGTTGGGGACGAGCGGGAGTATCGATGGGAACAATCAGCTTATTTATTAAGGCGGTTCCAGCAGAAGAAACAGATCGAAACGTGCTCAGGAGATACATCAAAGGAGTACGTCACTGCCACACCTGTAGGAGCCCCAACACGCTTTTGCAGAAGGACTTTAGGCTCTTTTTCCTTCAGTCGCGAGGCTGCGGCTCCAGGTGCTCGCGTGCGAGTATCAAACATGGGTTCCAGGCCGTCACCGGGAAACGTGCCGCCATGCGGGCCAAGGCTAATTGAACTCTTTTTCGTGTTTTTCTGCTTAGGATGTCTTCTTTGTAATAAATCGTATATATCGTATTGGTTTTTAAACTAATCTCGTGGTCATAGGTTGTTTCATTACGCATATTTCAACCATGTTGAACTAGTGCTAACTCAACCCCACTGTGTTAAATCATCCACAAATCATCATACCCAACTTCACTCATCAAATTCGGGCTGAAAAGCAAGGGCCGAGCCGCAAGCTTGTGCGGAAGTTTAACAAAGTAATCCTGAGTTAAATTGGTGCACACAATTTAAATAATACAATAAATAAAAACAATAAAATTCAAAAACGGTATATTAGTACGGTAAACATAAAGAAACTGAATCACACGCACGTTACAACCCCTCTTAATAAATTTGTAAAGCTAATTAGACCTAATGATCTTGTGGCTCCATCTTGAAGCTGCAACTTTTGACGTAAACTCCAGGTACGTTTTCCCATCCGCAAGCGACCAAAACCCCAGGACACGAGTCCTGTCAGCTCGTAGTACCCTGCTACCGGAATCACTCCGGGTTTTGGATCGTCCGCCCTGAGACCAACGGGCCTCCGCGCCCTGCAAATACAAATTCATGTTAGTTTTGGTCGATAAGCATTCATAAGTGAAAGCGAATTCAACCACCTTCGACAAGCGTCGTCTGAAGCTCTCCCCCCGCGCAGAAACTTGACATTGGAAGTGCGAAACCTTTTGTTCGGTGACGCGTTGACTTTGCTGACGCACTCGTCCTCGAAACGGGAGACTAGCTCGGTTATTCTGAGTGATGGATAGGCGCCGCTTCCCCATGTACCCGTCAGTCCATGTCAGCTTGTGCAGCGCTTTCCTGCATCGTCGCTTCATGTGGCTTCTGATGGGGGCACACTCAGCACACTCCCTTTTCCGTGCATGCGTCCTTGGAGTTTAGCAACCTATGTCGTTGTCCAGCGGTCTCGCGGAGTGTGTGTTGTAGGGGTGGGCGGAATGTACGTTGTTCGCCACTCCGGAGCGTTTGCGCTCCTGGGAGCCGTACCTCGACCGTCAGGTCGTAGTCGCCCACTCGCACGTGATCGCTGTCCCTGAGCGCACGATGTGCTAAATTGAAACACAATTGAATTTGTTTTGTTATTAAAAAACACTCTTGATGTGCTTAAAAATGGCCACCTAACTTTGTGACGCAGGTGCGCGGCCGAGTGAGGACCCACATAGCGTTCCGCATGTCAGACCACTCCGCAGAGGTCTGTTGAGGGGCTTGATCAAGGCGACTGGCGAGACATTCCCAGGGCAACGAGTCGCTTCCCTGCGCACAAACAACCCGCTATGCTTCCTCCCTGCCGATCGTGGAAACTGTGGGAACCCCGTTAGAACCCGCCGCCAAACTAATATGTAGACCCAAGTAACGCCGTCTCAGGTGCGTGAGATTGATAAAGGAGAGGCACGATGTTCCTGTCCGGCGTGAAATTAGTGATAGTATCATATTGTGGAGCAAAGCCGTGTTGGAACGGAACATGACTAATTCTTAGGACGAAGCAGGACGGAGGGACGCGACCATTTAAAATGGTGAGGATATGAGTGAAGGAATATACCAGGCAAAAGTGGTATCTAATATTTGAATCCAAGGATTTAGTTTAGAAATATTTGTTCCATTTTCCTATAAGATGTAAATACATATAGGTATTAATTGAAGAACACCCTTCATACTTCCCCCGATAAACTGCATGTATTGTCATATCTCATTAAAGTTATGACTATAATTATTATTTTACTAGGTAGTATACAGACAGTGTAACAGATAGTTAAGAGAATTTGGTTGACTTGTTTGTAGAGTGGGTTATCCGAGAGTATGGTAGAATAGAATTTGTGTAGCTGCGGCAGAGCTTATGGGAAGAATAGGGTAGGCACACAGTCACCATTAGATAAAAAAACTATGCGTGCAAGCATTAGATTTCGGCTTCATAACGAGGTAGAGTAGAATTGTTTGGGCAGGCTGCGGGCTCTTGTCAGGCTTTCTCTATTGTGAGTGGCGTTCAACACTGATTATAGTCATTGAATTTGTTCATCGGGCATGTGCGGTGTCTAGTTAAGGTGGCGGAATTGGATGTTTTAGGGAAGGAAGATTGTACTTGTGAGAGAGAGGAGTGCGGATGATACGTATGAACGTGTACTATCTTCGTTATAGAGTCTCGTTGGTCGATAAGGTCCATTAGGGCTGGGTTTGGGCTGCGTTTAGTCCGGCGCTATGCGGGTTAGAGTGAGCGACTCCTTGGGCAGTGAGCCGTTTTTTCTGGAGGCCAGCAATCATCGTGTATGCGAAGGGGGACACTGTAACAAAGTCAGTAACTGACGTGTGTTTCATAATAATGTTGGAGCGTTGGCTGTTGGCCTGAGAATTAGAGTTTATAATTAGCAATTACATTCATTATGGTAAGTCTAAACTAAGTCAAAGCAATATAACAATCGCACTCACCGAAGGCAAAACTGATGGATATGATGTTCTGAGACGAGCTCAGCCGGGGGAACCTCCTTCTGTGGACAGGGCCCGCAGATCTTGTTTGAGCGTTAGCCTTTCGTCATGTTCTCTCCCAATGCTCTCGCTTTTCTTAACATCATTTTCGCTCCCATCCTCAACAACCTTATCGTTCAGAATCTTCCTTGGTGTGAGTGTAACCGTGAACGTGTCGTGGGAGCCACCCGCTGAGCAGAAGCTCATTCAAGCTCCACAAGCAAACTGGGAGGTAGCCTATCAGAGCAGTTAGGACTCAGCGAAATTGCTCTAATGCGAAGTTTATCTAGGGCAGGTAGTGGCAATCCGAGTAGTGGGGTGGGACCCATTGGTGGGGAGGGAGAGTTGTTTCTGCGTGTAGTCATAGTGGTTTTGAGAAGTGATGACAAGTAAGGACTCTGATTGCAAGTACCTGCGGGTAGCGGGTAATACGAAGGGGGCGGAGGTGGCTGAGGGCAGGGGCTATTTGAGCTTGAACTGGAACTGTGGTTTGGTACACGTTTCGTTCGAATTTCTGATCGAAAATGATTTGGCTCTAGGGTCTTCCTCAGATTCCGCTGAGGAGCTCCCTCAGTTCGTTAAGGTCGGTCTTAAGTAACCACCTCATGTTTGATTCGTTTTCTAAATCTGCGCTTAATTGGAGATTCTTCTGGCTCAGATTTTACTGTAGTTCACGCACGCATGCCAATCCTGGCTTCTGAACAGAACCGCAGTCGTTGTCTATTCTCGTCTGCACCAAGAGAAAACAGCCCGAAGATTATGTTCCGGCATTCTCCTGCGCACTTTTTTGTTGATTTTTTATGAGATGTGTGCCTGGTGCGAGAGTGTATGGTTCGTCTATGTTTGCTCTGGTCGAGTCTTATAGTGGGGCTTCTGAGATGTGTCTTCGTTTGAGCTTCCTCACTGTTACTGGCGTGACGATGCGTTGAATACTTCTCTGTTCTTCTTCCTCCTCCTCCTCTTCTCCTCTATCTTCGTCGTAATGGCAGACGGATTCTGGGCTTCGGGGGGTTGTTTGACGCACGCCTGCGTCTGATTGGGACGTGAAGGCTTCGGCGCAGCAGCTGTGTATTATGAGAGCTGTCAGCGCCCTGGAGGATTCGGGGTTTCTATGAGTGGGAAGTGTATAAACGGCACGGGCTTGTCACTAATACTATCTTGAATCATCTAATAAACCCGATCTACAACCCATCTATAACTCTACACTAATAAACCCCCCAATCAGCTACACTCAACTTGATAATCTTGTTTTATAACTGACTGTCTAATGAAATTTCTTTTAATTAATCAAATTAATTTAATTTACATCCATGATCATAAATGCATAAAACCACAAAA